>PVIH01007739.1:0-97745 GCA_004025045.1 Sigmodon hispidus
TCCTTCTGTTTCCTCTTCATTACTCAGTTTAGGCCTTGTATTTGTAGAATCGCCACTCTCTTCTGGAGTTACCATGTTGTCCTTTGTAGTATTATGTAATTTTTTGCACTGACGTTTGCCCATGGCTTCAGTGGTTCACGATTAGATGGGTCCTGGTCAGTTGTGGCCCTCGGGTTTGTATGCCTCCTGTCACCTTTCTAGTCAGGGTCTGATTCTGTCTTTCAGAGACCCCAGCAGTTGGTTCGCTCAGTTCGAGGTCGTGGCGGGGTTTCCCTCAGCAGGAGCCGTGGAAGTGGTCAGGGACAGAGTCCACCTGCCCCTGCCCCAGAGAGCGCTGGGATTCTGCAGCCAGCGCTCTAGAAGAGAGTTTCAAAGTAGTGAGAACCTTACCTCAAAGGAGATAGATGGCACATGAGGAATGATACCTGGTGCCCTCTGACCTCTCCATGCACATTCACCTGCACATACCCATTTTCCCACCCACATGAACTCACATGTGCAAATAATTAACCCCCTTCATATTTTAAAATAGTCTGGAATATCAGAGGTAAAGCCACCCATACAGGCAAGCTCTGTGAAGCTCAGGGATTGGTGATCCATGCCTTTAATTCCATCACTCAGGAGATAGAGCTCTATCTGGATCTCTGTGAGTTCAAGGCCTAACAGTCAGACAGTGGTAGCAATTGGGAGGCAGAGGCAGGAGGATCTCTGTGAGTCCAAGGCCAGCTTAGTCTACAAAGCAAGTTCCAGAACAGCCAAAACTATGACACTAAAAACCCTGTCTTGGAAAAACAAAACAAAAACCAAAAAAAGCTGGAGAAATAGCTCTGTCCTCTGGTATTCCAGACTATTTTTATTAAATATATATCACCACATCTGTCCTCTAATATTTTAAAGAGCTTATGATCTAGGGCATTGTTAGTCATTCAGAGGCAGTGACTGACAAGCAGAAACATGAAGAGCAGCAAGGGAGAATCTGGGAACTGGAGAGACTGTTCACTGAGCCATGTGGATTTCCACGGATGTTAAGGAGTGGGATGAGATGAGAGGCTATGGATCAAAGCCAAGTGGCTAGGAATGAGGATGGAAGGCCCAGCAGCTAACGGTGGTTGATGTCTGTGCACTTTTCAGAACATCGAGCTGAAGGTTGAAGTGGAAAGTCTGAAACGAGAACTTCAGGACAGGAAACAGCATCTGGCTCAGACGTGGTAAGTTGCAGGTCAAGCTCTGTGCAGAGCAGTGTGTCCCAGAATTCCCTCCTGCCCCAGACTCTGGTCCACTCACTGGAAAGGAATGGATTCAGAGGCAAAGTCCTGAACCTTAGCTCTCACATTTGAGTGCATGGTCTGATTCAGGATGTGAAGCCATGGATTTCAGGTTTTCTTGAATGCATCCGTTACTTGGTCAGATACACTTTGCCATGGATCAGTGAATCTCCCAGACCTAAGACTGCAAATTTTCTGTTAGATGGGAAAGAACTAATCATGAGGCCACGAATCTTGAGTATTTGCAAGTGACATTTATCAGAAATGATCATCTTAAAAAAAAATCAAGAGCTGGCATAATGTTTAGGAAAAACAGTCTCTCCTGTGTCCTGGTCAAAGTGGATATTAGGACATTATTTTTGATGTAGTTTATTAATTTTTACAGTGAAAAAAATCAGATAATTCTTAGAGGAACCATATTCCTCATAAACAAAGGCACCCATGAAGGGAAAAAGTCAAAAATACTTCTGCATCTTTTTTTTTGTAGTGGCAGAAAACATGAAACAACCATTCACTATTCAGCCAGTGACTAAACATATTTCAGTATATCTGTCCTGTGACTTATTACACAGTTGTTAAAAAGAATTATCTCTGTACTGTTGTCCTTGGCAGGGTAAATAAAGAGGAAAAGTGTCAAGCGATGCTCACAATACAAGTCTCGTGGTGGTAAACATGTGTTCTAGTGTGGTGTGCTGCTGCTGTCATAAATCACTGACCCAAACCAGCTTGGATTAGAAAGAATTTATTTTGTCAGGCTACAGCTATCATTGGAGGAAGTCAGGCAGGAATTCAAGACAGGAACTGAGGAGACCATGGAAGAAGTCTGCTTAAGGGCTTGCTTGGCTAACTTCTGTATACAGCCCAGGACCTCCTGCCCCAGGCAGTCTGCCCACCTCCTACATCAATTAGCAATTAGAAAATGTCCCTAAGGACATGCCCACAGGCTGGTCCAGTGGAGGCAATTCCTCCATTGAGATTCACTCTTCCCTGGTGTGTCAAGTTGACCTCTGAAGCCAACTATAACAGTGCAGTTGCTTTATTATGCATGGAAGACAAACAAACCAAGAGGGTGCACCAAACTCTTAAAACCCACTTTTATTAAGGCAGTAAGGTGAGGGTCTAGCAGGAAGAAAACCTGATTTTTTTTTTCTCTGTGCATACTTTTGCCAGGATGCTTACTCTAGCTGGGTGCGGAGGTACATAGACCTACCAGCCTACCACTGGGGTGGCGGAAACTCCTGTTAAGGCGTGGCCAGATTTTGTAACAATTGTAGACTCTGCAATGAAACTTTGTCCCAATAAGTAAAAAAGAAAGTTATTTTGGTAATTTGTGGTTTCTGTTATTGTTTAAAAGCAAGCTTTAAACTTGGAGTTTAAAGTTTAAACTTTATGGGAGTTATGATATATCCTGTGATCCAAATATGTTCAATATGATCTGATATTCCTTTTCTATACAGAGTATGTGGGGTTTAGGATAGCTAATTAGATCAGAATTCTGAAAGTCATATTCAGGCATATGTAAGATGTCAATTCTGAATAACAAAGCAATAAATAAAAGGATTTCCTTATTAGGGTTGGGCCCTCCATGGTATCCATTAAGAAAACTTACATGCTATTGTAAGCTTAAAAAAAAACTGTAATAGCAATAGAGCAATACAATTTGAGAGTTCTATAATACTTAAAATGGTTTATATAATTTTTGTATCTACTTTGATAAAGGTAGCATGTTTTTCTAAAATATAAAAAACTGGGATATAGGGAGTTGAAATTTATTTCAGAATAATTAAAATGTCCTCCATTCCCCAAAGTTCTAGACCCTTGGGTGGATTTCTCAATGGATGTGGAGCTAAAGCAGAAGCAGATTCCCCAAAGTTGCCATTGTTGGGTGCTTGGGCTATTTCTTTGACTTTTGCCCTTTTCTGCTTCACAACAGCTATAAGATGCCACCAGCAGAAGTGGGGCAAGGCTTGGGGATGGTGCTGATTAGCACTCACTAAAAATCAAGGAATTCTACAATCTCTGGGACCACTCAATCCATCTCCATGAAGACAACTTCCTGGTCCAGATATTAAAGTGTACTCACTAGACTTGGTGGTTTATAAATCTATGATTTAATGCAGTTCTTTACTTTGAGAACAAGAAAATAGCTCATGGTTCTCCAAAATGGCTTAAGACACAAACAAAACCTCACAGGAATTAAGATAACTCTGCACCTGATATCGGTTCCCAAATTTCTAATCCTCAGATATCCAAGAACAGCTGTTGTTCACTATAAATAAACTGCTGATATCTTACCCTCTTCATGCTAGTGCCTGGACTGCCATTCCCAGGGACATCAGAGAAGCCACATGCAGCCAAAACCACAGTGTATTTAGATTAAATATCTGCTCTCTGCCTGGGACCTTGATAAAATTCTGTAGAGGTGGTTCAGACTCAGAAAAGGTCCTCTGTGCATTCCTGGAGGTAAAGGAGGATATTTCTGTGGCTTCCCAAATGGATATCATGCCCTGGCAGCCTAAATGGAATAAATATTTAAAAACCCAAACAGCAAGGAAGCAGGCTGCTAGCAAATTCCTCCAGGAGAGCAATTTAAATGGGGAAGTACACGGCTGTGATTATAGCTGCTGGCTCCCTTGCCTTCACCATGAGCTTCTTCTCTTGAAGCTATAGTAATTATGATAATATCAGGACGGCAGACCTACCTTGATTGACAAGGAACAATAATGAAGCCAGAGGTCCTAAAAGGTCATAAGGCTGGACAGAGTGGGTTCTGGGAACAATGCTGCAGCCCTGCTCCATGGTCTTCTTCCTATATGAGTAAATAGCAGGAGCCATCTGAGTTTGCTCATAGCAAATGCTATGTGGTTTTAGGACCGACGTGGAGGATCTCAACAGCCAGAATGAAGCAGAGCTCCGGCGTCAGGTTGAGGAACGGCAGCAGGAGACAGAACATGTTTATGAGCTCCTAGAGAACAAGATCCAGCTGCTGCAGGAGGTGAGGAGTGTCCACAGGTCCACAGTGACCAGGGCAAGCAGTCCCCCGAAGCCTCTTCTGGGCCACCCTGTCGTCTGGTCTCTCTGCTCTCCTTTACTTCTCTATCCACCAAATACCCCCGTATCCTAGAGCCACTGATCTGGGCGGAACTCTGCACCACTCAGCTTTCTTTCTTTTCTCAGGAATCCAGGTTAGCAAAGAATGAAGCTGTGCGGATGGCAGCTCTGGTGGAGGTGGAGAAGGGGTGTAACCTGGGGCTCTCAGAGAAGCTGAAGGATGCTGCCAAGGACAGGGAAGATGTGCCAGGAGACCAATATTCTGAAGCTCTGTCCCAGAGAGACAGGTAGGTGTCTTTAGTAGTCTTTTCTTGGGCTGCCTTTTCCGTGTTTCCCAGAAGAGCTCACTATAGCCACACTGCTTCCCTTTAGGTACTAATAATGGAATTTCTGCCCATTCTAAGATGCCCTGTTCCTCTGGACCACATTTCTCCTTAAGGTTGGCTCTTTATTGTCATCCAGTAAGAAACCTCACTGGCTTGTGACAGGAGCCTAGGTAGAAACAGAAAAATAATTAATGGTTAGATGGTTGCACAAAGAGATTCCTTCCGTTTCTTTGGCCCAGGAGACCTGAAGAGCTGAGGCAGAGCTTGGCTGCCCAGGAGGGACTCATGAAACAGCTGTGTCAAGAGAAACACCTGCTACATCTCCCGCAGGAGCCAGTGAGCATGGAGGTGCAGGTGAGGCTGATGCTGGGTGCCTGATTTCTAATTCCTCAAAAACTAATTGATGTACCACAAATCACTACACACTGTGCAGCTTATAACACAATATATCATGCAAGGTTTTGTGTCAGAAATCAAAATAAGGCTCTTTTGGGTCTCAGTTTAAGGCCTGGTGGGTATGAAATCCAGTATGGGCTAGATTTCTTATCTGGAGGTGGACCTCGGAAAGGATCTGTATCTAAGGCCCCATGCATCACTGCAGAATGATTTCTGTGAGGTAGGAGAAGTCAAGGAAAAAAGATTATTACTCCTCTCTCTCCTTGCCTCTTTTTTTGGAAGGCTCCCCTGCCTACGATAAGCCCAATGTTTGGTTAATTTAAAGTCAACTGATTATGGGGCTGAAGAGACAGATCAGTACTTAAAAGTACATACTACTCTTAAAACTAGAATTTGGCTCCCAGCACCCATGTCAAGCAACTTACAAGCACTTATAACCCCAGTTTCATGGAAATCTAACTTTGGTTTCTGTAAGCATCTGTACCAACATGTTCATACATACACTCAGATTTATACACACGCATGATTAAAAATAAACAAATATTTTTAAAGCAATTGGTTAGGAATCTTAATTGTATCTGGAGATTCTGTTCCCTTTTGTCATAGACTGTAGCACAGTGTGTAGTGACACTTCATCATGCTTTTCACAGAGTGTCATTTAGAAGCAAACCCTCTCTATAACACTCCAGTGGGGTGGATAGTATCCAAGTATAAGTAGATAGCAGAGAACCTTATGAACAGTCTTAGAAGTCTCCCAACAATACTGAGTGATTTATAATTAGAAACAATGATTTTTTTTAAGATAAGCTTTTTTTTTATAAAAGACCTTACAAATAAATAAAAACACCATGCATAAAAATTAACCAGACTCAAACTTAATGAAATTATCTATAGTTAGAATAGGTACTCACAATTGAAGCTATAAAGCTTCATATTAAATTTTATACTTTCACAATTAAATATATTTTATGTACTTAATTACCACCATCACTAAAGATGACATGAATTGGAGCTAGAAAACAATTAGCATTTATATCTTCTTTTATGATTTCTGGCCATGACTTGCCTCCAGTCCTTCTTACCCCTTAGAGCTAGCCTTTCTTCTTCTCTTTTATTCATGTTACCTGAACCCACATGTATATTTGTTTGTGTATATTGTTGTTGGCTAGATTACATATATCTGAGGGAATAAGTGGTTTATTTCTTTCTGAGATTGTGTGACCGAACTTCATATTATACATTATTAGTCAATCTTTTTTTCTGCAATATTTTTAAACTTCATTTTTCCTTAGATCTAAGTAGTAGTTCATTATATATGGTTTGTGTGCGCGCATGCATGTGTATAACAAATTTTATTATCCATTCCTCTATTGATGTATAACTAAGATTAGTCTAGTTCTTTGCTGTAGTGAATAAAGCATCAATAAACATGGGTGCAAATATCTCTGTGGTAGAGTATGGAGTTCTCTGGGTATATGTCCAGGAATAAAAGAGCTGGGTCATTATGTTAGTTCTGTTTTTAATTTTCGGAGAAATCTTTAAACCGATTCATCCCACCAACAGTAAGTAGGGGTTCTTTTCTTTCCACATCTTCCCCAACATTTGTTGTCAGAGTTGTTTGTGGTGACATAGTGTATATTTAATAAAATCAGCCTGGAATATCAGAGAACAGAATCAGCCACAGTCAAGCCATGGTGGTCAGAGAGTGGTGACCCACGCCTTTAATCCCATCACTCAGGAGACAGAGATCTTTCTGGATTTCTGTGAGTTCAAGGCCTAGCAGCCAAACAGTAGTAGCTCAATCCTACCTTTGATCCTAACTCTAGGATTATGATACAGAGTTGAACCAGGAAGTAAAACAGCTGGTGGGGGGGGGGGGGATATAAGGCCAGAGAAGGCAGAAATTCCGCCATTCTATAGAAGCAATCAGTCAGGCTGAGAACCTGTGAAGACAGCTCTTACCCTGTCTGACCTGAGAAGTTGACTGGGTGAGAATTGACTGTGGTCTGTTTTCTCTCACTGATATTCCAGCTTTTCCCCATTATCTGGCTCCAGGTTTTCATTGTATACTGACTAGAATTTGTGTAATAGTTGTTGGTGACAGATATCTGTCTAGGGTAAGACAGTATATATCCTGGTAGTTTTAATTTGCATTTCTCTGCTGGCTCAGAACATTGAACATTTTAAAAACAGTTATTGGCCATTTGTCTGTCTGTCTTTTCTTCTGTCTTTCTTTTAAACTGTCTATTCATTTTATTTGCCCATTTTTAAATTAGAACTCTTAGCTTCTTGGTATTGATAGTTAATTTCTGCTGCTCTGTGTAAATTCTGGCTATTAGTCCTTGTCTAAAGTGTAGCTCCTAAGATTTTCTCCTACCCTATGTGTTATCTGTTAACACTGCTGATTGTTTTCTTTGCTGGGCAGAAACTTTTATTTTCAATATAATATATGTGGATACTTGTGGTTAGTGCCTATGCTTTTTTAAATGTTCTTGAGGTTAGAGAGATGGCTGACTGCTTTTTCATAGGATCAGAGTTTAATTCCCAGTGCCCATATGATGAAATAACAACCATCTGTATTTCCAGTTCTAAGAGGAATCTAACACCCTCTTCTGGCCTCCGTGGGAACTGCACACATGTGGTACACAGACACGTATACAGGCAAAACACTCATACATAAAATAAAAATAAATGAATCTAAAAAAAAAAAAAACAAAGATTCTTGCCTACCTCAATATATTGAAGAGTATTCTGTGTTTTCCTAAAAGTTTCAGTATTTTAGATTTTAAATTAAAGTGTTTGATCCACTTTGAGTTGATTTCATTCTTGTGCAGGTAGAAATCCGACTTTGCTAGCACCGCTGGTTGAATAGGCTATTTTTTCTTTTCAAAGTAGTTTTTCCCTCCATTTCCAAAAGTGAAGTTGACATAGATTTCCATCTTAGTTTCTGGTTCTATATTCTATCCCATGTCTCCATCTGTCTATTTTCATTTCAGGACCAGGCTGTCCCTTTCACTAGAGCTCTGTAGTTAGATGTTGCAATCTTGCCACCATTGATTGTTCTTACTCCCTAGGATTGCTTTGGCTAGTTGTGGTCTTCTGTGTGTAATGCCTGAATCTCAATCACCCAGAGAGACCACCAGAGACAGAGGTGTCTGAAATGCAACAGAAAGGTTTATTGTCAGCGCAATACAAGCCTAGGCAGGGAGCTTGTTCTCCGTACCACACCCCATGAGTGCAGTGCAGGGAAGAGCTGAGCACCCCATGTTACACAAGTTTTTTATAGGCAAAGACCATGAGACAGGGTTACTTGGGGTCAAGGACACAGCTGTGAATAAAATCGTTGTTAGGGACTTTTTACAGCTTAACATTCCTGGACCCCACCTGGATAGTGTGGCTGGCAGGTTTTCTACTGCCCGAGGGTTGGATCATCCAGGTATCCTTAGCATTTAGCTCATTCTCTCTTAGAACTGGGCAAGCCCCTGCCAGGAATGTGAAACTGAACTCTATTTTATCTCTATAGCTACTAGAATACTAGAATACCAATGGGTGTCTTGAACTAAGTTTACTCTCTTCATCATGACTTTATATAAACTTTACAGTTTTTTTTTCTAAACCTGTGAGATATGACATGGAGATTTTGATAGATTATTGAATCAATTCTGTACATTAATTTTGATAGTATAGACATTTTCATGATATTAATTCTTCCTATACAGGAACATGGAATTTTTTTTCAGCATCTAATATCTTGTGATATCCTTTTTCAAAAATTTGAAATTTTTGTCTTAGAGGTCTTTTACTTTCTTATATTTATTTCTAAATATCTACTTTCCACAGGGTTATGAATGGAATAGTTTTTCTAATTTATTTCTCCAACCATTTGTATAACTAAAAGCTACTGGAATTTTTTTCTTCTTCCTTTCATTTTTTTTTATAATAATGGTTTTATGTCTTACAACTTTACTATGTTAGTTAGGTTCAAGAGTTTTTTATGACTCTTGACTCAATAGAATTGTTTAAGTAAAGAATAATGTTACCTGCAAATGGGGATGATTTGACTGGCTCCATTTCTATTGGTATTTCTTCTTTGTCTTTCTCTTGTCTGGTTGCTGTAGCTCAGACTCTATGCATGTTTATCATACATTTGTTTAGAAACAAAACAGCACTTAAAAGGAATGGAAATTACACAAGGTATAGATAGATACCAGAATATTATGGGGACAATCTTAGGGTTCTCGGTAGTCAGATCTTTTTGTCAGAAATACCAGCTCTCAAATAATGACACAGTAACTTCTTATTAATTATAAAAGCTTAATCAATACCTTAGGCTTGTTTCTAACTAGCTGTTATAACTTGAAATAACTCATATTTATATTAATTTATGTTCTATCATGTGGCTTTTACCTCTATTCTATTTTGTGTGTCTGACTCATTCCACATCTGGCTGGTGAGTCTCTATGTCTCTACCCTTCTTCTGGCCAGCATCCCCTCTGTCCCCAAATATGCCTCGCTATTGGCTAGACAGTTTTTTTAAACAATATGAGTGACAAATCTTTGCAGTGTACAAAAAGATTATTCCACAACATGTCCCCCTTTTGTCTAAATAAAAAGAAGAGGTTTTGACTTATAATAAAGATATAAACAATGAGGATAATTATTAGGTAAGAATTACATTTACAATGCTCATCCATTAGTATTTGGAAAATTTAGAGAAAATAGTCTGTTATCTATTCTCTTGAAACATGAATTCTAGTTGTTATTAAATTAAAACTCAAAGCCAGATGTTGGGGAAAAGACTGAAATACCAGAGAGAGGAAACAGACCACAGTCAATTCTCACCTAGCTGTCTTCCAAAGTCCTCAGCCTGGCTTGTTGCTTCTATAGAGTACCAGACCCTCTGCCTACATCTCCTTAAATATCTTCTTCACTTAATTGTTCTACTTCTGAGTGCAACATTGCATCATAATCCTAGAGTTAAGATTAAAGGTATGAGCTACTACTGTTCGATAGTTAGGCCTTGAACTCACAGAAACACAGAAAGATCTCTGTTTCTGGAGTTAAGGAATGAAAGGCATAGGTCATCACTTGGTCTCTCCTCTGCTGAGATTAAAGGCGTGAGTTACCCCTCTCTGACCCTCCTGGCTTGACTGTGGGTGGATCTGTTCTCTGATATTCCAGACTTATTTTATTAAATATAAAATATATCACCTCATCCTCTCTTGGTGAGTCCAAAGTTCTATACCTAATTTATCTTCTACCATTTAATAACAACTATAACTATTTAGTCTTCCATTCCATCAAAGACCCCAAAAGAATATAATATTACCTTAGTAAACAGGAAGTGCAGTGAAAGCCACTTTCAAAATGACAGAGACTTCTGACTGGCTGGACAGTCACTGAAACTTTCTCTGCAATGTTATGGAATCCATCTTCAGCCTATAGGCCTAGAATATCTGATGGACTATTCTGTGAAGCAGGAATTTTTGAAGGACTATCCTACCTTATCCTACCTTTTCTTGGCAAAGTTCAGTAGTTGCTTTTCTTTGTGTCATGCTGGTCCAGTTTGGACAGCATATTGTTAGCAGTTGAGGCAAAGGCAGTTTCTTGCCCTAGGGCTAACTTATGTCACAAAAAAGTAAACTCCATATAGACGCTCTCTGATGCCCATCATCTTTTCTAAAGTAGATTGGCGCTGTCAGAAACAGATGTATCTCATTGTCCTAAACAGCCTTACGTTGTTAAAACATTTAAATTCCTTATTCTGTATGTCTTTAAAGTATTTGAAGATCACCTGTCTAAAATATATCTCTGTATGACCTTGAAAACATACCTAACATGACTTTAAGTTTGATAGTTATAGGTAAATATAGATAAATAACTATTAACCTGTATTAACCTAAATAGCTTTCAAAAACTTAAATTTTACATAACCTTTTTAAATGAGCTGCATAGGTACAAAACTTTAAACAATAATAAAAACATATATAAAAAATATAACAAAAATGGCATTAAATTTCTATCAATATACAAAAATTTATACTAAAGTAAAATATTTGAGAGTATTACTTGCCTTTTTAGTTTAAAAGTAGATTCAGTATTCTATACTTTCATCCTATCATTTCTATACTGTATCCCTCCTTTTTCTTTAGAAATAGATCTTCAACTCATTTTCTTAGATTTTTTTTTCTAACAATGACAAATAACTTGTAATGAACCAGCCTAAATGCTGACAAACATCTATAACTCATTAAATGACCAAAAGTGACCCACTCCATCTCTTCGCAATATGGAGTCATGTTTTCTAGACTATTGCACAAATTTTATTTAGTGTATAATAAAATCTGGAACCAGGTATTGGAGGAAAGCTAAAATATCAGAGACACAGGGAATAAACTACAGCTAATTTTTACCCAACCAACTCCTCAGAACAAATGGGGTAGGTCCTCAGACTGACTGGGCACACAGGCAGAAGGGAAAACTGCCTTCTTTTATATATTACCCCTCACATACTGCTCAGCTATCTCAATTCCTGGATCAACTTTACTAGTGCTGCGATTAAAGGTGGGTGCCCCCCCATGGCCTTGAATTTACTCCTTAGTGATGAGATTAAGGGTGTGGGTCACCACTCCCTGACCTTCATGGCTTGACTCTGTAGGTGGCTCTGTCCTTTTATATTTCAGACTATTTTTATTAAATATATAATTATTACCACATATCCCCTTTGTGTCAGAAATTTAAAAAAAAAAAACTATTTGTGGAGCTGGAGAGATGGCTCAGAGGTTTAGAGCACTGGCTTCCCTGCCAGAGGTCCTGAGTTCAATTCCCAGCAACTACATAGTGGCTCACAACCATCTGGTGCCCTCTTCTGGCGTGTGTATACAAAATAAACAAATCTTCAAAAAAAAAAGAAAAGAAAAACTATATGCAATAAGTACAATAACTATATACAACATATGCACACAATAATTACATCAATAATGTCCAGTAAATTAACATTTGACAAATTCTAAAATAAATTCTATTATTTATCCTATTTTGGTAAGTCCAAAGGACTGTACCTAACTCACTGTCTATCTAACTTATATTTCTCTGTATATTTTCTAACTGAAAACTATCTTTGATATCTCTCAAACTTATATACTTTATACCTCTTAATGAGTTTATTTTCTGAAACTGTAACTAGAAAAACTATAAATGTAACTATTTCATTTTCAACTCTCTCAGAGACCCAAAAAGGAAATAATATTAATTAAGTAAACAGGAAGTACAAGCAAACAACTTCCCAAAAATGTAAAAAAATATTGACAGAAACAATTTTTCTGGACAGAGCCTGGAAAGTCACCCCAGTTTCCTCTGCAGTGTTGAGGCATCCATCTTTGGCCTATAGGCCTAGCATATCTGACAGACTTATCTGTGAAACAAGATATTCTTAAAGACCTTCCTACCTTGTCCTGCCGAGGTTTAACATTTCTTTCTTGTGTGTCCTGCATGTCCATTTCAGACATCACATTGTCAGCAGTCAAAGCAAGAGAATTTTCTTGCCCAGTGGCTGACTTTCACCACAAAGAAAATAAACTCCATATGGAGTTTCTCTGATGCTCATTATATTCTCTAAAGTAGATTGGTGCTGCCAGGGGCAGACATGTCTTGTTGTCATAAAAATAAAAAGAACTTATGTTATTGAAATATCTGAAATGCCATACTCTGTGGATATCTGAAGTGTTTGAAGATGACTTTATCTAAAATATATCTCTATTTGACCTTGAAAACATATCTAATATAAGTTTGATAGTAATGACTAACTACTAACTTTCATTTCTTTATATCCTAAGTAATTGGTAATAATTTTCAAGGACTACCAATTTACATTACATTGTTAGTTGAGCTGAATAGGCACAGTATCTTGAACAAGAGTAGAAATTTATGTACAATAACAAAATTAATCTCAGCTTTGTATCAATATATACAATTTGTATACAATATACAAAAATTCAATCCAATGTCAAATATTTAAAACTAGTAATTGCTTTTTTAAAAGTAATTATATTCTATCATTAGACAGCTTTGGGGCACTGGCATCTTTAGAAGACACTGGGAAAATTAGGATAATGGTCAAATCCTGGGAAAGTTAGCTGTATTATTTGTTGTCTAGTCTCTGTGTAATAGGAAAGTTCAAGGCTTCTCTCTCTGAAGTCCTGGCTGTAGTAGTTTGTGATCCTGGACCACCACAACAAAAATACTTGAAGCTGTTATGGATGAAGAACTCTGAGGTAACAGAGGCATTTTGAGATGCTGAATAACCTGGGCTACCCATTTTCATTGGTGTCTGGTCCCTTTGCTCTGTCTTATAGGGTTTTTATTTATTTTTCTTTCAGGTTTTTTTTTCTTTATATCTGTAGCCAGGATTTTCAGAGGTTCTTCCCTGATCAAATCTGATCCTCTTTAATCTGACCAAACCCACAGCCATTTTTTTTTTCCTGTGGGAATAAAAGTATAAGTTCTTCCCCAAAGTAACATATAGTTTGACTTCCATTTTGAAGTTAAGACATTTAAAAATATATATAGGTTGGTTTAATTTAGTAGTTTTTAATAATCCAATATCTTTCAACAGCTATTGTTTTCTTATCAGCAATCAAAGAATTTAAAGACAACACAATAACATACAGGATCCAGGATCCATGAGTATTTTCCATCTTTATGTGACTTTTCTTTTTATTATTTTGTGTTTTCTCTAAAGTCTTTATTTTTAAACTATTTTTTATGACTGTCTATACATTTTTTAAGCTTAAGTACATTTTAAATGCACTATAACCTGTTTAGAGGTTTTTTTTTTTTAATCCAAATCTGCTTTACTGCATATCTGTAACCTTTTCTGTCTGCATGAGCAAAACTTAAACTACTTTGCAGCTTAGCTTATGATATGCTGGTGGCTGGCTTTACATCCTAAGTTTCCTGAGAGCCTAACCCCATGGTAGAGGTACCAGTGAATGCCACATTTATTGCCCAGTTCCAGGAGTTTCTGGTTCCACACTGCAGTAGATATTTCTACCTAGTTTCATGCCACTGTGTAGCATACCACTAGCTGTTCACAGACCCCATTTCAGTGCCCCATAGCAGGGCCTCTTAAAAGAGCCATGTCTCTGTTTGTCAATAGCACCAAACCTATCTTAGAGACTGCCAGGAAGCTGCATTTGACTCTGTGTTCCAAACTTTAAAAACAAAAAAACATAACTTTCATAGGTTCTATGTGGATGTATGTGTCCCCAGGTTGAGTGCTATTTATAGGTGGATTTTTATGTCATTCCTGCCAGCTCCCAAATCATGACACAGAAACTTAGTATTAATTATAAATGCTTGGCCAATAGCTCTGGCTTATTTCTAACTAAATAATAAATATTATTTAAGTCTCTGACTTAAATTAACCAATTTTTTGGTTAGTTTATGTTCTACTATGTGGCTTTTACTTCTATCCATTTTTTGTGTGCCCAACTCTTTCCTTTTCTAGCTGGTGACTTTCCATGTCTCTGCCTTCTTCCACCTTTTTATTAAACCAATCCAAATGACAAGTCTTCACAGTGCACAAAGATTATTCTACTACAGTTCCCCCAGCGATGCTGAATGGCATCTAGTTTCCCTATAACATAGAATGTAGTTTTGATGTTGGAGAGCATGCCCCTACTGGAAAGTAAATAATTGTAGTATCAACTATATTGTTGTTCTTTTTTTTTTTTTTTTTTTTTTAAACTTTATTTATTTATTTATTTGCCTTGGTGTTTGCCTGGAACTGGAACTACAGACAGTTGTTAGCTGCCATGTGGGTGCTGGGAATTGAACCCGGGTCCTCTGGAAGAGCAGACAATGCTCTTAACCACTGAGCCATCTCTTCAGCCCCTTGTTGTTCTTGAAAGTAGCATAGCCTGGACGTTCTTTTTCTACTTGACTTTCAACTTACTAAAGCCATACTTTCTAAGTGAGGCGTAGAATGTATCTATGCTTAAGCAACACAAACAATTTCTAGACATTTTTATATTTCTACATTGTTCTTAGACCAATACAAAACAAAATATGCATTTTTCAGGAGTCTGCAAGCTAGTGTAAGTGGAGAATAGTATTCTCTTTCTTCCTCCCCATAGTCCAGTCCTGGTGACTAGGCTGTCAGCCTTCAAGCCCAGACTTGTTCCTAATCCAGTTCTGGAAAGTTCTGGTTGTGGTGAGTGAGATAGAGGACAACTTGGAAGGCATCATTTGCTTAGAACACAATCTGAGGTAGGTCTTTACCTACTTATACACTAGAACATTCAAGACAGGAGCTTGAGTCACTCTCCATCTAATTACAGAAGACATCTGGCAGCATGACAAATCCAGATCCAGCCATTGCCTGAGGGTGTTGGCCAAGCCTCTGTTGTGTCTACATCATCAGGAAGTATTGTCTCACTATGGATGGCTGAGTAATGTCAATGTGGTTTATGATCCATGGACTAGACTATCACATGGCTTTGCTTTTGTGTACTCTGAGAGGACAGATGACTGTAAGGAAGCCAAGGAAAAGGCATATGGAGGCTGGAGAGACGGCTCCATGTCTAAGAGCACTGACTGTCCTTCAGAAGACCTGGATTCAATTCCCAGTACCCACATGGCAGGTGTCTGTGAGTTCAAGGTCAGCCTGGTCTACAGAGCTAGTTTCAGGACAGCCAGGACTGTTCCACAGAGTTCAGTTTTGAAAATCCAAACCAAACCAGCAAACAAAAAGAGTGGTAACTAAGAATCAAGTATTTCCCACCCTCGTCTATGTCATAGCATATATAGTATAGGGTAAGTCCTGTAAGCAACAGAGATGAGTAGATTGAACTTTTCACTAGGTACTTAAGTCACATTGACTCTGAAAAATATTGTATATATACTTTGATCAGGGAATAAAAGCCCTTTTGACTACAAAGATGATCTGCCTTTCTGATTTGACTGCTTACGAGCTGTGAGACAGATATGCCACTTTTCCTTTCCTGTCAGTGTAAAATTAGAAGATTAGCCTGTAGTGGGATTATAGCATTTTACTACAATGACTCCAGCAACTTCAGGAAAGATTATCGATATCCTTGAGTAAGCATTTTTGAAAGACATTGAATAAATTCTAAAATAAAATCCCCCTTGTGGCTTGTTTCCCATTTCCTGATACACAAATGGTGATATACTTAGTGCATATATATTTGCATCCTTTTTTGTAAGTCCTGAAGAGGATATATGTACTTTGTAATACTAGTGATAGAGATTGGTTGAGTTTCAGCTTTCACATTAGATTTAAAAAGCAAAAAGGTTATTATTTCAAAGAGACAAAAGTTCTTGTGTTCTACTTCAAAAGAATGCTTAGAACAAGGATGAGTACAGCATCCTAAGACAAAATAGCACCAGCATTTGCAGGTAAAGTTTATTAAATCTCATGATGTGTGCTGTCTTGCTGTGCTTTTCTAATACTACCTGATATCCATAAAGTTTATTATTGTCACTCAACACATTGTACACTAGGAACACAACCATATCATGCGGTTAATTCTATCATACAGTATTTTCTCACCTCTTACATAGAACATTTATTTTTACAGCAAATAAGTATACATCTGTATACTGAAATAATCAAGCAAGGCTGCTCTGGTTGGAGGCCACCATAAGGACCCATTCACCACCTGAAGGCTGAGTGGGCTAAGCATCTCTGCCCAATGAGGGGGCACCATGGAGCACATAATATCAGAACTCACAAAATATCAGAGTCTATGAAAAAAATTTCTCCAAGGTGTGTGGGACAAAAAGCCATCTCATAGATAATTTGTCTCTCCCATTGAGTCAATAGCTATGGGGAAAAAAATCAGGACTAGCAGTAGATTAGTTTATATTATCAATTCAAATTGACCCAGAGTCTTTTAGCAAATGTCTACTCTAATGTATGTTCATATTACAAATTAAATTACAAATTAAAGAGTGGGTTCAGTCAGTGCTTCTAGGCAGAGTGAAATATTGGATGATTTCTGTAAGACCTCAAATACTCGTGCAATCCTTAAGTGCTTCACACTAACTTCCTGAAGGTGTTAGGGTTTGACGTGAGATATCCTTCACAGGCTCAGGTGTTAGACCCAATAGGTGGCATGTTTTGGGAGGTTATATAAACTTTAGGTGTGTCACCAGGGTTCAGGCCTTGGGGATCATAACTTTATCCTACTTCCTGATCCTCTTAGAGTTAAGCAAGAGACTATAACCATAGTATTAACCACTGGCATGCCTTTCCTGTTGTGATGGACTGTATATATGCTCAAACTCTGAGCAAAACCAAACCTCTTTTATGATGCTTATTATAGGTATTTTTTAAAAAAAAAAAAAAAAAAAAAAAAAAAAACCTTTATTTATTTATTTGCCTTGGTGTTTGCCTGGAACTGGAACTGCAGACAGTTGTTAGCTGCCATGTGGGTGCTGGGAATCGAACCCGGGTCCTCTGGAAGAGCAGACGGTGCTCTTAACCGCTGAGCCATCTCTCCAGCTCCTATTGTAGGTATTTTATCAGCGATTTTTAAAAAAAGGTGAAAAATGCAGAAAGACCAGTCAAGTCCAAGTTCAAAAGAAGAATTTTGCTCTTTCTATGCTGATTTTCTGTGAAGCCTACTGGCTTGTAAATAAGGAAGAAGAATGGCAAGAATCAGCTTAGATTTTAAAATTTGAATTTTACCATAACCACTTTTTAAATGAATGGCTTGGACAAAATAAATAATCTTTTAAATAGTTTCCTCTTCCGTAAAATAGGGATAGAAATACCCATATTCAGTCACTTATGAAGACTAGGAAGAATACATATGAGGTCTCTTGTATACTATCCAAAACATCATAACAATTATTATAATTATTCATAGTAACAATTTTAAAATGAATAAGATTATTATATAAGTAGCAGATATACAAAAATATTGTCAGTGAGTCTTCTGTTACAAACTTTTCCCAAATTGTAGCCACCTTCCTTTTACAGAACAAAAAAGGTAAAATTAATAAATATATCAATCCTCAATGGCATTAATGGCCACAGTTCTTTTACTGTATCTGTCAATTTAGACTATGACTGAACTCTGTAGAGTGGCCACTTTGCATTATTGCTCCCCAGGACAGACACCAGTGTGAATAGTTCAGGAAAACCTAGTCACGGTGATTATTCTATTTATTTACTAAAACAAAAAGAAATACTGAAGCATTTTTTGTTACGTCTTGGGAACATCTAGACACAAATGGTTGCAATTATTATAATATAAAAAGAGATGGTTGGATTTCTTAAACACACAAATCCAGTGTATTTTAAAATATTCATCAGGGCTGGAGAGGTGGCTCAGCAGTTAAAAGCACTGACTGCTCTTCCACAGAACTTGGGTTCAATTCCCAGAACCCACATGGCAACTTATAACTCCAGTTCTAGGGGACTAAACATCAATAAACATGAAATAGAGATAAGTAAATTATAAAGTATTCATCAATAAACATCCAATGGTTTTTCCTTAGTAAAAAAATCAATACATATTGTGGCATTCATGTTGGGTATAGCTGGTTTAGAGCCAGATGTTGGGTTGCTCTATGCTCAGGGTCCTGCTAGTTCCCTTTGGGAGAGGAGCAAGAAGATGCAGAGACAATGACACAGTCTCTGAAGATTGTGTTGAAACAATTCCAGTTTACTGAGGAAGGGGAAAACCTTAAATACCTTCCTCCCCTATTGGGGTGGGGGAAGGGCTTTGCTTTGCTGCTCTCTGCAGCTGTGGCTTGGATGCTGGTCTAGATCATCTTCGCTGTTCTTGTCAAGGCCCCAGGCAGACTCCAGGTTGGCTTCTGAGCGAACACTCGTCTTAAGACACCAGTTATAACCAGTTTGAATTGGTTGAGACCAAGTTGGCCTCCAGGCTCCTCGAAGTCTCTAGGGCTTGTACATCTCATACATTTCCTTAGCAAGTTACTACTTAGACTACCTCCTATAGGAACTTGATTTAACTATGCCTTATATGTGTGTTTGTGCATCTATACATCTCTATATGCAGAGCTTCACTTGGAAGACAATAATCTTATGTTTATATACAAGTTTTTGAATAAAATTATATGAAAAGAGTTAAAAGAGAGCTTGTATTGTATAAACATCACTGTGAATGATAATGCTTCAGATGTAGCATGCCCCAGGTTGCTATGTTGGCAATCCAAAAGTAGCAAGTGATTATGCCCTAAAGTGATAAGAATGTGGCAAACTTGCCAAATTTGATTTACTTAGTAATTTAATTCATGGGAAATTGAATGGATATTAACATTCTGTTCACATTTGCAACAGAATCTAAATTTGGTTTTAAATGACTGATTACACAAAGCTTGGATACTACTGTCAATGGACAGGGGGACATTCAAGTCATTTGGAATGTGAGTCAACAGTTTGTCCTGCCCATTTCAAGTCACATGCATCCTTGCCTCCTCCTCTGCCTTATAAAAACTAAAGCAAGCTCCTTCTCCAACTTGATGGATTTCCAGAATGCACTCTAGGTTGTCCTAAGGAGTAGGCAAGCCTAGCCTCAGAGGCTTCTGTTTTTTCAGATATTATCATAGAATGATATAATACATGGGAATAGAAATATATACACAGTTCTAAAGGGAGACCAAATGACAGGAATCAGTTAACTCTATCTTTGGAAGCTGAAGAGGGAACTACCTGGAAATCCCCTAAATTGGGCTGTGAAGGCCTAATACACCTGGCAGAAAAAGGGGATGGCTATTGTTACAGTTGAAAATGTCTCCAGCAGACTCTTTTGTCTGAACTCTTAGTTTCCTAATGAGACCTGCACAGCTTTGAACTTGCTCTGACTGGGGTGAGAGGGAATAAAAAGTGGAAGACATAAATAACATGACAATGGGATGAAGCTGGCTATGCTTCTGAAGGGAGCCGCACCAGCAGCACCCTGGAAATTTGGTTCATTTATAGCATACAGCATGAACAAAGAGGTGGGTTAACTAATCTCAATAGGATCTCTGGAGGAGGGCAGTTTCAGGTTGTAGTCATCCAGCGTGAGGAAGTTGTGATTGAAACTTTCTGTACCTACTTGACTTAGCTAAAAGTCAACCTTTCACCAGCATCCTTACTTAGAGCAGGGGAAGGTCTTACCATTCTTCTGAACCTGGCCTAGGGGAAGCCCTTCCATTCCTATGAGTCTGAGGCACTGGCCTCCTTGACATGTCTATGCTCCTAAACAGTATACATTCACCCAGGACTTCTCCTGCCCTTCCATAATCTCTCACTAGTGAAACTGTTTTAGGAGGTTCTAGAGCCTTTGAGAGGTAAGGCTCAGTTTGTAGAAGTAGACCACTATGGGACCAAGCATTCAGTTATAGTCTAGACATTCAGCTCACCCTTTGGCCAAGCTCCTTCTGCTTCCTATCCAACTGACATGTAGGCAAACTGTTTAAGGCCTCCACTGCTATGGGCAGGAGCACTCTGGCTTCCATACCCTCTCCACCTTGAAACTATGAGCCAAAAGAAATCTTTCCTCTGCTGACTTGCTTTTGTGGTCAAGTAACTACTATGTCTTTCTAAGCAGGGGAGATGTATATAGTGGCTTGGAAGGCAGTTAAGGAAGTAAGAGTAATTGTTGCAAGCAAACATTTGATAAGTATGGGAGAAGGTTGAAATATGCAATTGGAAAAACCCATTAATACTAAGATAAAGACTTTGTGTTGTAAGCAATGAAGATTTTTTTAAAGCAAGAGAAATAAAAAAAACACATAGTATGCATTTTATAAAGGCAGCCCTAGTGAATGCCTCAGCATTGCTCAGAGAACAGGTAATTGTTGCAGCCTCCTAAGAACAAGGTATGGCTGTCCATGGCTACTAACTGCTTCACTGAGTGCATTCTGTGAATTAGATCAGAGTAAAAATTTAAAATGATTATAATCACATTTTCTCTCTTCTCAGTATGCTGAACCCTGCTATATAAGATGCCTGAAGCCTGTGCTATAGGCATCCTTCTGCCTGTTAACAGTAGAAATGTCTTAATTTCACTGTATTAGATCCACACCTCTGTCTGCCATGGCTGTCTGCACTAAAAGAAAAAAAAAATCATTTCCAAACTTTCAATCATAATTTCCAAAGGCTAAAGAATCCTTGTCATTTCCAGCAAAACCATCCCATAATCTCCAGCTGATGCTGAGGCACAAAAGTACTTGAGATCTAAGCTTACAACCTTTCCAAGTCTCTCCCTATCTTTACAATTGGAACCACCATGGTTGGCTCTTAGAGGAAAGGATCCTACACCTCTAGGTTCGAATAGTCCAAGTGGAAAATACTCATTTACCTCAGATCCCATTCATAAGCATGTGATTATTGCAGCATGAAGATTCATTGCATGTAGTCTGAATATAAGAAATTTCACTTTATGACCTTTAGGCCTTCCAGTGTTCTATATGAACCACAGAAAGATCTGCCATCATTGTGCTTTCAGTTTTAAGTGAATGGGTATAATAGGTATATAGTAAGCAAAAGTAAAATCACCAAAAGAAGCAGCAGATAGCTAACAAAACACCATCTAATTAATTTGGCGCTTGAAACATAAATGCTTTTCCGTGATAAACACCATGACCAATACAAGGTGGAAGGAGAGGCTTTATTTAATCTCGAGCTCTCAGAACTTCACTGAGGGAAGCCAAGGTAGAGACTTGAGGCAAAGATCTGGAGCCAGGAGCTGAAGCAGAAGCCCTGGAGGAGTGCTGGTTACTGGCCTGCTCAGCCTGCTTCCTCACCTCCAGGTAGCACTACCGCAATAGACTGGACCCTCTAGTGTCGATCATTAATCAGGAAAATGCCCCCCACAGACTTGTCTACAGTCTTCCAGTTGAGATGCCCTGTTACATACGTACATAGACATACAAGTCTAGACATGTGTCAAGTTGAAGCCCTACCTACTCAGTCATGCTGGAGCTTCTGATCAAAGGCTCTGGGCAAAACAGAGCATCTCTCTAGGGAGATGCTTCCAAGGTCCCATCCCACTGTAGGTTTGTTTTTTTTTTTTATTATTGGAATAAACACTAATAACCTCTGTTGGATATGATTCTCTTCTAGCTATTCTTAAGACACAGTATTTGTAATACCTTTAGTTGCTCACTGCTTCTCTTTCTCTGCATTACAGAGGGATGGGGCAGGTCCACCCCAGGATGGGAGCTCACTTGGAGCTCTTGTTGAACAGTCTTAAATAGTGTGTGTCAAATGATGAATCTAGTGTGCATTAAATCATGTTAAAACAGATGCTTCTGAAACTTATTATTTGACCCAATTTTACTAACATTTTAGGTGTTTCTCTTTCCTGCCCCCACAGAATCTGTTTAGTGAAAGCATATTGGCACAATATTATTGGCGTCTATTAGATAATCTATTAACTTTACACAAAATTTTTTTAAAATTCCATACATATGACAAGTCACTGTGGCATCACTCCAGGTTTGCCTCCCATTCGTCTGGATGTCCATTCAGATGCACAGCTTGTGGCCAGGGTACCCAATAGCTGTGGCACCTGGCACACCTGTTTTGTTCTGGGCAGCTGAGAAAGTTAAGAGAGTCAACAGAGGCCTTTCCTCTTCCTCAGAGAAGGGAGTAAGAGTCACAGGGAAAATCTGCTAGCTTCTCCAGCTACTGATATTAGTGCTTCTTACAGAACAGTAGATGCTTTATTGTAAAGCTTTAAAAAGAAAGCAAAACCAAGGGGATGTGGTGTGCTTGGAAAGAATTCTTGTCTTGTATTTTTCCTGTATTTTCTCTAATAACAGATAAGCAACGTTTATTAGCATGTGATTTCATTGTGGACACAGAATTGGGAAGGGATGCTCATTAATCAAACAGGTCCTTCTCACACACACCGCCTTTGCATTCACTCCTTATTTGCCCTAATGTAAACAGCACTGCTTGAAGTCAGGCATATTTCCAAAAATATCAAACATTCCAGTGTTTCCATGGATTTATCTGATGCAGAGGTTAATGCAAGAATGCAACCTGAGTGCTCTTAGTGGGGCATTAAAAATCTTTCAGGGATTCATAGCTTAGGTAGTGCCAGGCAGTTTCAGATAAGATTTATTTTATTTTTTATTTATTTTTAAAGAGCAGCTTTTTATTTCCTCTTTCTAAGCCAATGCATGTTGAACTGGAGGCTAGTTTACAAACCCACACCCAGCATTCCCCTCTCCCAGTCCTAACAAGTCTCAGGAGGGAGAGATCTCAGCTAAAGCAACCATAGTGCTGCTGCTTAGAGCTGCAAAGGAGGTAGAGAATTACTTACAGGGCTGCTGAGGGCACTGAGAGTTGAAGAAGGAGGGGCATGAGGCATATGATGGTGTCCTGTGGGAATCACTGAAGGGGGAAACAAAGACCAGAGAGAAAGGACTGTGGTAAGCAGCAGATTTCAGTCTGTAACCTCACTAGAGAAAACACTGGCTTATTCATTCAGTGGTTGTTTACATTCATCTAGAAGAGACTGTTCTAAGTACTTAGGAATGCTGTCTTAGTCTGAGCATTCTGGGCTGAAACAAAATGCCCTATTCCAGGTAGCTTAAAAAACAAGAGAAACTTATTTCTCATAATATCAGTCGGAAGCTCAGGACTTATGAGAGGGTAGCAGATCATATGCAAAAGGATCATTCACATTCTATCAGGACAGCTCCAGACAGCACAGGATTTCATCATAATACTCAGGCAAGCTAGTCTCTAACTTATGAGTTATTTCTTTCTGGAATGTTCCATTTAATACTTTGGACTACAACTGATTACAGGTAACTAAAACTGTGAAAAGCAAAATGTGGATAAGGTCCATTGTAGATAATCTGTATTAAATGCTGTCCACAGCAAAAAGAAACTTCTCTAATGAGGACTGAGAGCTGGTCTAATATATGGTAATGAAGACAAGTATTTAAAAGTCACCTTGACACTATGTCCATTAACAAAATAGTAGTAGTAGTTTCTCTCCTATAACCTTTGAGTTCCCCAACCATTTGCTCTTTTTTCAGAGACACGGTCTTTTTATGTACTCCACTGTCCTGGAGTTCACTATGTAAACCATCTCTGTGGTAAATAACTTCAAGATTTTTTTCTCAGCATGAAAAGATTCTATCTTGCTTATTTTTTAATGCATTCTTTGAGAATTTAATACATACAATGTGCTTTGATGATGTTCACTCCCAACTGCTCCCCCTTCAACTCTTCCTAAATTCCTCTCATTTCTTCTACCCATTGTCATTTCTTTTTCTCCTCCTCCTCCTTCTTCTCTCTCTCTCTCTCTCTCTCTCTCTTTCTCTCTCACTGAGCCAAAAATCAGTGCTACCCAAATGCACATGATTCCTTGAGCGTAATCAACTTAGCTGGGATCACACCCCTAAAAAAGTCTGTCTTTCCCTTCCTCAGCAACAGCAGCAGCTCCTCAGCGAGAGGCAGGCAGTCGCCCATTATGGAGGACTATTGATTGGCTTGAGCTTGTGAGGGTCTTATGCTGCGAGTTCATGAGAGCAGCAGTCCTGTCATGTCTAGAAGACACTGTTGACAACAGTCTCTCCTACCTCTGCCCCCTCTGGGCCTCTTCCACACTGTTCCCAAGCCTTGGGAGCAAGGAGTATGATATAGGTGTTCCATTAGGGTGGAGCACTCAGATACTTATTATATGTTCAAATATATTTAATATATGTGTATCCTAATTTTGATATATTGTGAGTCTCTATATTAAATGCTGTCCACAGCAAAAAGAAACTTCTCTAATGAGGACTGAGAGCTGGTCTAATATATGGTAATGAAGACAAGTATTTAAAAGGTACCTTGACACTATGTCCATTAACAAAATAGTAGTAGTAGGTTCTCTCCTATAACCTTTGAGTTCCCCAACCATTTGTTCTTTTTTCAGAGACACAGTCTTTTTATGTACTCCACTGTCCTGGAGTTCACTATGTAAACCAGGCTGGCCTTGAACTCATAGAGATGTGCCTGCCTCTGCCTCCTGAGTGCTGGAACTAAAGGCATATGCTGCCATGCCCAGGCAGTCAGCCATTGGTTCTTTGTCAAATTTACAGTACCATGCATGAGTTTAGTCCTATGGATCAAGCCTTAAATTCAATCAGAAAGCAGTTGGTTACCCCTAAAACACTCATTGTCAAGCTCATCATTATTGTAGATCAAAGTGTTCACAACTGGGTGGGACTGCTGATGAATTTTCTTCCCCAGCAGCCTGTATGGTACCTTCTTGTTCTATGAAAGCTAACCATAAATAGGTTTATTTTTTAGATACATACAAGTATATATTATATAGTATATTTACTACTTGCTTGTCTTGTTTCTGTGACAAAACATCCTGACAGAAGTAACTTAAGAGAGAAAGGGCTTGTTTTGACTCACAGTCAAGTGTACAGTTCATCATGGCGGGGAAGTCATGACATTAGGAGTTGAGCCAGCTGGTCACATTGCACCGCTCATCAGGAGGAAAAAAGTGATAAGTGCTGGTGTTCATCTTGCTTTCTCCTTTTCCTAAAGGAGGAGGCTGGCCTCTCAGCCTATGTAACAGAGCAGCTCATAATTGTTGGGGATCTTTTTCTCATCTTAATGAACTCATCTAGATGCTTGCTGATGGGTGTGCCTGGAAGTCTGCCACCTAGCTGAGTCTAGATCTCAACTTTCCTATATCGACCATCACAAGTTGACCATCCTTTCAGGGATGAACTTCGGAATTTCTAGGATACAAATCTAATTGGAAGCCACTGGTCTAACAATGAGTCAAGAAAGATGGCATTGGGAGAGAGCATGGGATGTGGTTAAAGGGTCTAGGGCTGAGCCTAAAAGACTGGTGGGCATGACACTCCACAAATTCAGTTATATAAGAAATGCATTAATTTCTGCAAAGCAATTTAATATTGCCTTAGTCCCTGTCTTACTCAAGCTCTTAGGAATTACATCCACTTGCTATTTCTTTTCTATTCTGTTATGTGAAGCTTGAAGGTTCCTAGATTCTACCAGGTACCAAGTCATCAGGGGCACAGCTCTGGCCATTGTTTCACCAGTGACACACTATGGCGAGTTCAGTTTCAAACCCTAACAGCTGCTGGCTAATGTAGGAGTCATCAGATGCAAGAACAGAGGGCAGGAACTCAGGACATGAACTTGGAAGCAGGAACAGGGCATGGAGAATCCCTTCTGATTGGCTTGCTCCTCATGACTTGCTGAGCCTGCTTTATATACCTCCCAGGATGACTAGCCCTGGAGTAGCACCACCTGTAGGGAGTTGGTCACTTGCACATTCATCATCAATCAAGAAGATGCACCCTAGGCTGGCCCACAGGCTATTCTGGTGAAGATATTTTCTCAATTGAAGTTCCCTCTTCCCAAATGACTCTGGAATTTTTTCAAGTTGTCACAAAACTAAGCAGCACAAGCCCTTTCTTCCACCCTCTAGGAGTTTGAACAATGTATGTGCTGTGGAAAATCCTGTTGTGCACTGTGAAGATATGTTACTATCAATGGTTTAATAGCGAGCCAACAGGCCAATAGCTGGCACAAAGAGATTAGGCGGGAGAGTAAGATTGAGAAAACACTGGAAAGAAAAAACTCAGAGTCACCAGAGGGAGGAGGATGTATAGAAAATGAGGTAACAAGCCATGAGTCACGTGGTTTCTACTTGTTATTTTTTTGTGCATGGGGAAAGACACACATACTCATTGCCAGGTGCCACAAGAGAGTTTATTTTAGGGAGTTAGGGTACCCAGAGAAGGGCAGGAGAGGGAGAGAGACAGAGAGAGAGAAAGAAGGAAGGAAGGAAACTGGCTGCACATGGCTTTTCTTTTTAAGGGAAGGGGTGAGCACAGATCTACATAACCATGCCTGAGGGTGTGCCTTTTGTTTGGGTGCTCTGCTGGTGCCATGTTGGGCTGGAAGGGGTGGGGGGGTAGGGGGGGGTGGGGGGGGGCAGGGAGGTTGTGGGGACAGGGAGTTGCCTTTCACACAGGTACTCTGTGGCTGCCTCCAGGTGAATTTTTGCATCTCACCAGGTGCCATGCTGGGTCCACTAAGAGGCATGTCAGAAACACTTAACACTAGTGAATTAATAAATATGGGTTAATTTAAGTTGTAAGAGCTAGTTAGTAACAAGCCTAAGCTATTGGCTGAGCATTTATAACTAATAATAAGTTTCTGTGTGGTTATTTGGGAGCTGGCTGGTGGCACAGAAACTTCCACCAGCAAGCATGCTCATTGGCTCACATTTCTAATACATATATATCAAGCTCTTTCATTCACTCTTAAGGTGACTCTCATATCTTCCCTACTCTTGCCATTTCTACACCAGAAATTATTACTCTACACATAAATAGCTGAGATGGCTTTTCAGTAGTTCATCTTGTAATCATCCAGAAACTTCCCTGACACCATATTCCATCTCTGGCACAGCTCAGTTTCCTAAAACAGTTCCCTTCATGAGACTCTCTGCGCAAGTGCATAGCATCATGTGCAAATTCTTTTGCTTTTCTCAAAGTACTATAACTAAATGCTACTTGCTAAGGTCCTCTAGGACAGTGTGTTATAAAGTTGGACCTTAATCCCTATGAACAAACAGTTGTAGAGAATTCGATGTATGGGGATCAATATGGATATTCAGCGATCCCCACTGTCTCCCTTCACTCACAGGCAAATACTGTATTCACCCCAAATTCCAAGACTAATACTGGCTGGAGGCTTTCCTTTATCCTTCTTTTCTAAAACATGTTTTATGTGCTACTCCTGCTCACTCCAACTCTCTTAGTCCATACTAGTCATGTTCATCTCTCATACCAGATTGTGTTTGTACCATTTACTTAGCCATTTATTTTAATTACCTGTGCCTGAGGGCTCAGTGAAGCCAGACAAGACAACAAGTTTGCATAAGTTCATGTTGAATGGTTCACATATTAAATACATACTCTGAGTTTTAGTTAAGAAGCTATGTTTATTTAATAACTTAATGTGAAAGTATCTGATGATTACTGTCTTAACTTGGATTTCACTAAAAGGCATAACTACAATCTGTAGACATACTGGAAATCTGCTTTTAAAGCCCAAGTTTCCAAATACTACATTAATTCATGGAAAACACCAATGTTTCTAATTTCCAGCACATGCAGACCTTGTACCCGTTTGTGTGTTATCACTGAGCCTAACTGGCTTTACTTGGGCACACTCTTCTTCTTCCTCCTCCTCCTCCTTTTCCTCCTGCTCCTCTTCCTCTTCTTCTTTTTTTTCTGTTTGTTTCATCATATATGCCTGAACCATTTTGTATGTGTGTGTGTGACGAGGAAAAGTTTTAATTAAATAGATCAGTTATGGCAGTAAAACCCAGTACAGCTGGTTTGAAACATGGGGGTTTCCCACTTCTCATTCCTTTGGAAACTCCCTTCCAAGCCACAATTAGATAACAGCTTCACTGGTACACGTTGGATATAACAGTGACAGTGGTTCCAAGAGAAACTGAGATGCTCACTCCTGAACAGGGATGATGCCAACAACAAAACAAATGCCTCCACCAAGAGACCTGTCCACCACAATAGAAATATAACCCTCCCTCTGGTCACTTTTCTTTTTCTTCCTAATTTTTTAAGACAGGGTCTTTCCTGTTGCCTAGACTGACCTAGAACTCACAATGTAAGCACAGGCTGGCCTCGAACCAGTGGCTCTCACATCTTCCTGTCCAGACCTACTGAGTGCTAGGATAATATACTTGCATGAGCCACAGTCCGTAACAATGGTATGTTTTTTTTAAATTCAACATTAATTTTGTGAGTAGTTCTTTTATAGATTTTTTCATTTATCTATATAAATTCTGGCCTTTTTTTCTCTTTCAACATTTATTTTATTCTTATGAGTGTGCATGTTTTGCCTGCGTGTATATCTATGCACCACGTGTGTGCAGTGCCCATGGAGATCAGAAGACAGCGACAGGTTTTCTGGAACTTAAGTTACAGATGGTTTGTTGTGAGCCACCATGTAGGTGCTGGAAACAGAACATGGGACCTCTCTGGAGTGCCCTTGCCGTGAAGCCATTTCTCTAGCCTCCATAGAACTTCTGATATTTTTTACTGAGTTTTTGTTTTTTGTTTTTTCTGAATTCAGCTTAGTAGGTTAGATTTAGTAGGTTCAGTGATTTTCAAAGCACAGCTCTCAGATAGTGATACAGCAAGATTGGAGAATTTGTTAGGAGGTTCAAGCAATCCAATCTAATACCCCCCACTGCACCTCATTCTGATGGGATAATAAAGTCTGAAAACATTTACTTTAAAATTTCCTATTGTCTATTAGGGATCGAAGGACCAGATGTAATTGACTTCACCTATGGTTAGTCACCTAAGTAGTAACTATTAAGTTTCTAAGTGCTTTGTGAATGTGTTAATACTTTCTTTGGGTTTTTTGGTTTGTTTGCTTTTGGGTTTTTTGGGGGAGAGATAGGGTCTTAATGTAGTCAAGGCTAGCCCTCTGTCTCACTATGTAGCTGAGGATTACCTTGACCTCCTCTCCTCTTGCCTGTATCTCCCACAAACTAGGATGTATACATGAGCTTCCATACCAGGTTATTATCATTTCATTTTCTTTAGGACCAATTACTGACATAGCCCAGTAATAACTCCATAATATGAAACCTAGTCTCAAATTATCTATTTGATAATTTTATCAAGTAAGTTTTAGAAGTAATCAACTATATGAAATCATCACAAAAATCTTCAATCTCACCTTAATCACATACATTACTTCAGTCTTAAATGAGGGGAAAAGGAATATATTCATTTTCAGTCCCCAGATATAACCATTATTAATTTGTATATCCCTATTTGAGCCTTTGTCTATATTGAGTTGCCCACACTATATGCATACCATGCAAGCATTTCCCTTCAGTTTCAATTTTATGGCTTAGATAGAACTAAGTGGAACCTGGTATATTAAATTGGCTTTGCCTATGGGATCTTTTCTAAATTTAAAAGAAGATTAGGGCTGGAGAGATGGCCCAGCTATTAAGAGAATGTGTTGCTCTTCCAAAGTGTTGAGTTCCCAGCACCCATAGGGCTCATAGCCATCTGGAACTGCAAATTTCAGGCCCAGGGAAACAAGTTCCCTCTTTTGAATTTGCCTCCATGTATGTATATGCACCGGATACATACATGCAGGCAAAACATACATGCACACACACTCAAGCTAAAAAAAAAGTTAAAAGAAAATGTTTAATAAAAAACCTGGAAAATTAAAAGTGATACTTGAATAGTCATTGGTCTAAATTCAAACGATTTAGTCTATAGAATAATATGTCTGCATTTGGTTCCTTCCACTCCATTTTGTTTCCTTTCCTTAAAGAAGCCACTGTTAATACAAATTATGATGAGGATGGCAATAGGATCATAAAATACTAAACGTATTGTAATGTTTCGTCTAAGTTTTATTTTTAAACTTTAAGCTTCAAGGTTTTTTGTTTGTTTGTTTTTTATCTACACCCCATTACCTTTTGACTAAGATCAAGTGTTTTTGTTTTGTTTTGTTTTTTAATCACATAAGGACTATTTCTGGTGTGATAGCTCACTATATTCAATGTAATTTTGGAGTATTTTCTCTAGGAGGGAGTATGGTGCTCTCTGCCTGTCCACCAGTCGGGGTGAGTCCAGACACTCCTTTTGAAGATTGCTGCCCAGTTTCTTATGATTTTCAAGCTCACATACCTAGAGAATACAAAGCTTCAACTGTTTACTTGGAATTCTATCTTATGGTCTTGATTTGAATCTGTCTTTAGAGAAAACTATGTATGGAAAATTATGTTGCAGACAAAGCTCCAGGATTTTGTGTAGGTCATTATAGTAATTACAATAGCCTGATCTCTCAATATTATAATTTAAAAGTCGTTAGAGAGTTGAGTTCCTGCTCTGGGGGGAAGTTCAACCGGTTGTAGGGATAGGGTTCTTCCTCTGGTATAGCCTCTCAAGCCAGGAAGAGAATTACTACCGAAGGTCACCTGCCTCCCTACAGTGGGGCCCCAGGTTCCCTACCTAAGTGTGTTAAGTTCAGTACACAAGGGTGGGGGACTAAACTGTACGGTAATAAAACTCGGTACAACTATGCCAGTGAATTTCCAGCCCTAATTCTGAAGCATTTGAGTTGAAAACATTCTCAAAGAAGCGTTTGTCTTCCCTTTCCAAGTCGAAAAGTAGTCTACCAGAACCAGAAAGAGAATTCGTGATAATCTCCTCTCAGGAGACCTCAAGCTTGACAAAGCCCTTTCTCTTGCTATCTTTCAAATCTTGATTAAAAGATGCAGTCACCTGGAGTTTGCTGGCCGCTCTTAGGTGCTTGCATTGTGCACTGCCCATTCCCCACTCCCTAAAGGGACAAAACACCTTTGCCTGCTAGCCCTAGCCTCCCATCCCCCAACACTGATCGGAGAAACACTAGTCTCCTTTCTTAGAGCCCTCCAATAGCAGGAAAGGTCCAACCTTAGCTTGGCCTTGCAAACTGGCAAACTCGCTCTACCGCCTCTTCTAGCTATCAGGTCCTCCTCACCCATCTCTAGGCCTGAGGGCTTCGGACCTCAGAGCCAGACAAAATTAGGAGAGGAGGTGGGGCGGTGACAGAAGGCGATGGTGCAGCGGTACCTAGTGGCACCGCCAGGCCATGTTCAGTGTACGTGGCACTGGCAGTGAGTGGGTGGACAGGGAGGGGACTGAGCTTTCTCCTCCTGGGAGGAGCCTCAAGGCATCCAGCAGAGAAGGGAGATTCCTTGATCAGGGCAGGCATTTGGTGAGATCTTATCAGAGTAGAGCAGCCAGGCGCTGGCCTGATATCTGGCTTTCCAGTCTCCACTCCCAGGGAAGTCAGCTTTATGGGGATAGCTGGAAAGATTAGATGGAGGGCGGGGGTGTTGTGCTTGCCAGCCCGCATGCGCAGAGCCTCATCGGTCGGACTACAATTCCCAGAAGGCGTCAGGCAGAGGCCACTTGTCCCGGCGCCATCTTGAAATCTGATGCCTCATCTCCCGGGCTTTGCGTCAGCCCTGAGCCGCGTCTACAATCCCAGAGCCCAGCCTGCCCGCCCGGGAGGACGTAGAGGACACAGCGGCCAGCAAGAGACAGCTGTAGGGGCCTTGGCAACATCCACGCTCAGCTTGCATCCTGTCACTCAGCATCCCCCTCGGTGTTTCCGCGCCCGCCCCTTGCCCGAGGGGCGGGGCTGGCCGTGTGGTACCCAGTGCTGGCGCGCTCTAAGGTGCGCTCCTATCCAGAGGGGACCCCCGGCCTGGCAATGCTAGCCACAGACAATCAAGGTGGGAAAAGAAAAGCTTCCCAGAACCAGTGAGCAACCCGTAGCTGTGGCTGTTACAGAGAAGCTCAGCACCCTCCTGGAGTAAAGATGAAAGAGATTTGCAGGATCTGTGCCCGGGAGCTGTGTGGAAACCAGCGGCGTTGGATCTTCCATACCGCGTCCAAGCTCAACCTCCAGGTTCTGCTTTCGTACGTCCTAGGCAAAGATGTTGTTCGTGATGGCAGAGGCGAGTTTGCTTGCAGCAAGTGTGCTTTCATGCTCGATCGCATCTATCGATTCGATACTGTTATTGCCAGGATCGAAGCCCTTTCTCTTGAGCGTTTGCAGAAGCTACTGCTGGAAAAGGATCGCCTTAAGGTCTGCATTGCCAGTATGTATCGGAAGAATAACGACGACTCTGGCGAGGAGACCAAGGCGGGGAGTGGGACGGTTGACATTTCCAGCTTGCCAGATATGAGGTACTCTGCACTGCTCCAGGAAAACTTTGCCTATTCGGGGTTTGAGTGCTGGGTAGAAAATGAGGATCAGATTCAGGAGTCACACAGCTGCCATGGTTCTGAAGGCCCCGGAAACCGACCCAGGAGATGCCGTGGTTGTGCAGCTTTGCGGGTTTCGGATTCTGACTATGAAGCCATTTGTAAGGTGCCTCGAAAAGTGGCCAGAAGTATTTCTTATGCTGCCTCTAGCAGATGCTCTACCAGCATTTGTACGGAAGAGCCGGCATTGTTAGAGGTTGGGGCACCTGACTTAGCAAGCACAAAAGTACCCCCGGATGGAGAAAGCATGGAGGAAGGGACACCACGTTCTTCTGTGGAATCTTTGGATGCTAGTGTTCAGGCTAGTCCTCCACAACAGAAAGATGAGGAACCGGAGAGAAGTGCGAAAGAACTTATGAAGTGTGACTCTTGTTCGGATGAACAGGCTCCACAGCATTTCTGTAACCACAAACTGGAACTAGCTCTTAGTATGATTAAAGGTCTTGAATATAAGCCCCTTCAGAGTCCCCCAGGAAGCAGGCTTCCAATTCCAGTGAAATCCAGCCCACTTGGACCTAAGCCTGGCCATATCATGACAAATGGAGTTAGTTCCAGTTTCCTTAACAGGCCTTTGACACCTGTGAGTTATCCTTTGGAGATTCCAGACCTACAGGAGCTGTGGGATGATTTCTGTGAAGAGTATTTGCCACTCCAGTTCAAGGTATACACAGTGGATACACTTGGGGGCTTTTCTGATGAGCTGTCCATAGGCTTCCATTGATTAGCTTAAGGATAATAATGTTTTAGACTTGAACAAATTAATCATTAAGCCCATTTTGGCTATACTTTTTGTTCATGTCCCATTTAATGATTTACACTTAGGTAAGTCGCTTTTCATAAACCTTTTAAACATTATCTGTTAATTTTTCTATGTCAAAATTGCATCTCTTATGTACCAAAAGATAAGGATTCTTTCCCTGCAGAAAGAAGACATTTTGTTTCACTTTTGGCAGCAGAGTCTCCCCCTCCCCCTTGATTTTTGCCATTTTTGTTTTTAGATTTGTGAATGTTCTCTTCCATTGTCTTTCTGTAAGAGAATTAGTTTGCTGGCCAGTTTTCCCTGGAGTATTAAGCTTTTCATCCCCCAGATGAATGATTAGCACATGGGGTAAAAGCTATCAATCTATTGAAAACACATTTTGGCAATGCTATAATTAATGGTGATTTGAGAGTTAGCAGTAACTTGTTCATGGAAGATATTTGGAAATTTGAATGTTGTCATTCATAAAGTTAAGGTGAAAACTGCACACAGGCAACTTTTCTACTGAGCCCTACTAGAAGACAGTTGTTAGTAAGAAAGGGATTCACTCACCATATTTGTGACTTTCTTAATGACTGGAAAACAACAGTTGAACCTAATTTGAGCTATTCATGTCTGCCTAACAGATTGCAGACCACCCTTTTAAATTCAGCTATTTACAGGGATCTGTAAGATGCTACTTTGTTTCCATAGCAACACTAGATGCTAGATTCAGTTAACTTTGTTAAACATCCTGGCATGTTTTGGCAAAGGTAGACAATCTACAAATCACTGGAAAGCTTAGTCCTTAGTCAACAGAGGTCCAGAAACTTAAGAGTCTGATAATGAGTGAAGTTGAGATTCCAATTAAGTGGGATTTTTGAGACATAGTTAGGCTGTATGTAAAATATGTATTCCAATTAGAATTTTAGTAGAAAGTGCAAGAAATGTTTTGAAATTTATGCAAAACAGTGTTTTCATTTGTGTGCAGCATTGCCGAGCACCTGGGTGCCTCCTTTCTTTCTTTACTAGAGCCTCACTTATGTGTTTGGCCCAAACACTGTTTCTGTGACCAGACATAGATGCTACAAATTAAACATAGTATTCTCATATTAGGATCTGAAAAGAGGCTGCTCACGACAGGAAATAAGTTGTTTTTGTCTCAACTATGGGCCAGTACTGCAGCGAGTTGAAGACCTGACGGATTCCATGGAAAACAAGAATATCTTTACTCCATATTTAATTGAAAAATACCTTTTGATATTTTGCCTGGACTCAGTCGATTTTGGAATTGGGAAGGATTTTCAAGAGCATCTCTCAGTTAGGAATGTTGGAAAGTTTAAGTAAGAGCCCTTGCAGAGCCAAAGATCCCTCAACAGGACCTTTTAATTCTGCACATTGAATTACATTGTCTGAAGCACATCAGCTTTAACCTATTTTAAACCAGGAATCTGCTTTCTGCATCCCAAGGATTCCAGGGGCCTTGGGGTTTCTGTAAAGAAAACTGGATGAGTTTGTAAACTATGGTAATTGTATCCTTAGATCAAGTCCCTTTATTATAGTAACTGTGGCTGTTAGAGCATTAGACTTTATGACCTTCTTGTCACCTGACTAAATTCTGTGCTGTATGAAAAATAAGACATTGAGAGGGGAGAAAATGACATTGAGCCTCAAGAAAGAGCATTTCATTACTTTGTTTTCTCTGCTAACTAACAATGCGGAGTAAAATAGTTACACTGAGCTCATAGCATTTCTAAACAAAATATGTATTTTATTGCAGCTCTTTGATTGTAGATTAAGACTAATTGACTTTTGACCTCCTTAAGGACTATTGTGCTGTAGGGTAAAACCAAAGCCAGGCACGGGACAAGGACAGACCAGCTTTCCCCTGTTTCTCTGAGCACATGTAGGAAGAATAAAATACTTTTGTCAGTTTTCTTTTTGAGTTGTAGATACAAGAACCTCGAAAGAAAATTATTCCTACAATCGGTAGGTTACCTGAAGGACCATTCTGTTTAGTCATTGTTTGCTCCTCCCCTCAACCCACTGCATGTGTTTTAACTATCAGCATGAAGATTCTTCCTGATGGCTTTGCTTCCTGCCACCCCCATGTCTCCTTTTCTATATCAAGATAAATAGCAGCAGAATACTGATACTATGCAAATCATTTCTTTGCCTTCTGTGGACAACAGCTCTTGGAAAGGTTTGATGTCATATTCTGGGTAGTAATTACCTTCCTTATGGTCTGGTCTGAAGTAGAAAAGCTATGATAAAGGGGTGTGGCCCATTATCAACAGTAATTCACAGAGCTCTGAGCCCCTTACAGACTCCTTCTGTCCAAATTCAAAGAGCACACCTTTGCTTCAAACCCTCCAGGACCAGTGTGAATTTGTCCCACTTATACCTTTGCTGTATATTTAGGGAGATAAGGCCCTTTGGGAAAAATAGATGCTGGTCAAAGGTTAGGCCTTTAATTTTATGCTACTTGATGGTCCTTCTTTGTCTCTGATGATTAACAATAGGATAGAAAATTATAGCTGTTTGAGATCTATGACTCATTTCTAGGATTAGAACATGCCAGGAAAAATGTTGCTAGTGTAGAGATTAAAAATCAACAACAACCCAACTGCTTTTTAGCCTGTGCTGTGCACACCAGCCCTGGACATCCCTCTCTTTTTTCAGATTGATAAAGCCTGTATACTAACTCTGACTTGATAGTGGTTAATTTGAAAGGACATTGTGGTTAGGTAGGAATGAGCCTAATGTTACTGAACTAAGGATCTTTGTACATGGAGCTTTGTAGAATCTTTCCAGGGCCCATAAGTTTATGTGCTTGGTATTTCACAAGAACTTAGTACACATTCCTGACTCAGAGGAACTTACTAAATGCCGTTTGGGCTTCTCTTAAAAGGCATTTTCTCTGCTATAAAAGAATAAATTATGAGGAAAGAAGAAATAAACACCTCCCATGTTTTAAATAAGTCATTTACAGAACCAGAAGTTCCCTATGATTCACGCTGGGATGCAGATTCCTTGCCTGTGGCAATCTGCCTCAAAAGAGCTGTTCCTGTATCCTGTGTTTATGTACACAGAGGCATAGAAACCACATATATGTGATTATAAATATGGGCATATAGATAAACATAGACAAGTAAATGATCTTGCTTTTAAGAGGGGGGGCTGAAGGCTTAGAACATTGCCTGGGAACAGGCCTGTTTTAGTTTGGTTTTCTTTTTATTGGTCTCATTCATTAAGTATAACCCTTTGATTCCTAGGATGTTCCTGATGATGTGGTAAGTCATGGGTTCATAGGCATAAAAGCTTCATCACCAACCATAATTTAGTTTTCCCTGGACAAGACACTTCTCCACCTTTTCCGTCACTTAAATTCTTAACCTACCTTATGTCCTTTTAAGTTTCATTATAGGGAAAGTGGAATTGGGTGACTATTTGTGCTTTCTTCAGAGCCCTAAGGTCTCTGATTTAAAGTGAATAAATAGAATTACCTTCCTGCCACTTTAATATTGAAACTATTCCCTGATACCCAGCACTAGAGATTTAGGGATCGAGCCTGAAGTCTTGTGTATGCTAGGTAAATAGAACAGCTGGACTCTATCTCCAGTGTGTTCAATTCTGCTTACTATGGTTGAGATTTCAAATTTGCAGTGGACATTACTGGAGAGTTATTTTACACCCAGAAAACTAAAGGCCAGGTCTCATAGAGGCTGCTCTACCATTGAGTCACCGTTAGAACTAAAAGTATCCATTTCAGTCATCTCTTGTGGTATGTACGTGATATAATTCATATTGCTTCAGAGGAGGCATCTTTGTATTCACAACAAATGTGTCAAGTATTCTAGGACTCATCCTTGCTTCCCCCCTCTTCCCAAAGCCATGCACTTATCTCCTCCACTGCTATTTGTATAATCCAGCCACCTTTCACCTGCATTCTGGCTGATTTCCTTTCTGCTGGGGCTTCCTAACCGGTCAGTTTATTGCCACTGAGCAGCTGGAGTAAGGTTTTAAACACGTAAATATGATTGCTTTTCTGTTAGGAAACACTGCAGTCAGGGCTGGGGATAGAGCTGCACAGGCCCTGGGTTTGATAACCAGCACCACCAAAAATAAAACGGAGTACATGAAATACTGCAAACTGTTCTCATTCCAGTGTTGATGAGTCCAGCTTAATAATCCATGCTGTACAGGAGTATAAGAGCTGGGTTGTGCTTCCCTTAACACTTGACCTTGTTACTCTGCCCTCTGTCTGGTGTGTTCTAATAAGACCACCACCATCCTGTATTCTTCTTGTATGCTTGATCTGTAGCTAATCTGAGTTGAAATGGGTTCTAAGTATAAAATAGGTCCCAGATTTCAAATACTTAAAAATTATAATATTTTTTATATTGATTACATTTGTAATGTTAAAAATATTAGCTTAAGCAAATTGTCAAAACTAAGTTCACTATTCAGGGAAGCTATGAGAAAATTAAAAATTATACATGTGGCTCACATTATATTTCTCTTGGTACATACCCTTCTAGGCATATATACCCCCTCCCTTTTTTTTTTTTCAGGCTCAGATTCCATCAGCTCTTCTCTCTGCCTGGCTTGATCCTTTGTTGCTTTTAGAATGACTGGCTACTTCCTCCTTCAGATGTCCATTTGGATACTGTCTCAAAAGGAACCTTCCTCTAGTTGATATAAAGTAACAGACACCAATTCTCCGTAGTACTGCATAGGACAGGTCACTAGCTGATACTCTGTATTTCCATATTTATTGTTTAGCCACCAAATTGAAGTGCTGCAAAATCTGCTTCTAGAGAAGTCACTTTTGTCCTATATAGTAATTTTTCTTCAGCATAGTGTCTGCTTCTCAGTGCTCAACAGATGTGTGTCAAGGGTAAATGAAGTTAAGCTGTACTAAGAGACATAACCAGGAGAAATGTCCCATCTCACTCCGTTTCTTGTCAAAGCAAGCATTGAAGTCCAGCTTCTGGAGGGTCCTTTCGGAAGTCTGAGTGATTTATGAATCATTCCATCAGCTTTCAAACTCTTACAGCTGCTTTTATTTCCTGCCATGTGTGTATAGACTAATTCTTGGTACCTCTTTTTATCATTTTAGGATTTTAAGATGTTGTTTCATCAATTTGTTTAGTGGAGATAAAATAGCCCTTCAGTGAGCTGTTCAGAAGTAGCTGTAGGCTAATAAATAAGGTAATAAAACATCCTTATTTGTACCTGTTTTTCCTGACAGAATTAATGGCACCCTTTTATTCTCAGCAGTGGTCTGAAGCAGGGTGCAGTGAGCAGCCTTGTAATCTTGGCAGTTCAGAAGCAGACAGAGTTGTGAGTCTGAGGCCAGACTGGGTTATGAGATTGTCTCAAAAAAAGAGAAAAAAAATGGTGATTTGATGTGAGTGGTCAGTTATAAGATCACTCTGCTTATCAAAGTAACAAAGTCAATATTTTGTATCTATCTGCCCCACCTATTTCTCCCCTTATCCAGAACATTCTTCCTTACTCGCCATAGCCAGCTGTGAACATATCATCTTTCTTTTTAAATCTAGATAAAATTTGTCTCTGCCAAAAATCTTTTTTATAGGACCTGTCAAAATGAATGGTCTTCTGATATGACCACTTTCTCAATAGACCGAGACTGATGAGATCCAAAACTAAATATTTGCATGAATAGTACTCCCCACAGAACCTCACATAGCGCTCTGTATTTTACAGTGTTAGAAACTCAAGAAACAGCATTGGAGGAACAGAAAACACCTGACTTCCTCTATTCAGTCCCTGGAGGGAGATATTTGAAGTCAGCTGTAACTCCAGGCCCTGGAAGGCGATAGAAAAGAAAAACATGAATAGCAGTTCTCTAATTTTCCTGATGAGAAAGGAGGTGAGGGGGAGGAAGGATTTAATGCCACCATGGGTTCCTGAGGTATCTAGTATTTTAGCTTATTGTGATCTTCAGATATAGATTGATATATAGTTCACCTTATTCTCTTTAAGATTCATGTTCTTAAAAAGCATGTCCTTCCAGGCTGTTATGGTTATGTTTTTATTTCTATTTGCCCCCTTCAATTTTAGTACTTTTGATTTATAGATACAAAAAGAAAACCTCCTATGGTGATATATTGCATATTTAATAAAAATAATAGTCTGGAATATACGATATATCACCACAACTTCCCATGCTTCCTCACCTAGATTTAAGTGCCGCTCTTTTGCCACATTTTTGCCTTGAGAAATATCCAGTTGTCGTAGCCCTGTCCTACGTAGCAGTGTTTGTGAGAATGGGTAGAGAATGACAAGCAGCATAGTAGGGATAGAGGTTTCAGGTCATTGGAAACCTTAGTCCGCTGCACGAGTCACCTGATGACTTCCTGAAGACAGTTCTGCTACTTGCCAAGGGTGCCCAAGGGTCTGAAAAAGGAGGCCCATCTGAGCATGAAAAGCAAATGGGTTATTGACTGCATTCATTTATGTACTTCCCTCTCTGCTACCTCCTAGCCCCAGCCTGAGAAGTTATCCACACCACAAAAGCGGGATTCAGATGAGACCCCTGTCACCCAGCCTGTTATCAATAAACCTGTGTCTCACTTGGAAAAACTCCAGGACAAAATCCAGCAGACAGAGGCCACCAACAAGGTATGATCAGAACTGGCTCTAGCCTGTCATCCTGACTAGGATTGGGAGATGAATGTGGCATCCCCAGTTTTCTGATGAATAGTTTATTTAAAAGTATATAGTCTTTTTGTTTCCTTTATGTGTATGTGTGAGTTGCCTGTATACAGCTAGGTATGCATGTAGGTACACATGTGCATGTATGTGGACCTCAGATATTGTTCCCCAGGAGCTATCTATCTACCTTAGTGTATTTGGGAGACATAGACTTTCACTGGTACCCAGGGCTTGAAAATTAGGCTAGGCTGGTTGGCCAGCAAGCTCAGGGAGCTTGTCTGTTTCTGCCTTCCTAGAGCTAGGATTGCAAGCACACACTTTCCAAGCATGGCTGTTTATGTGACTGCTAGCCCTTATGGGACAACCCTCATACAAGGCACTTGTCCCAAAGGGGCTCCTGAATATCTATCTGGTCTAGTGTGCTCTTACAGTAACCTGTCCTGCACTAGATAGCAAATACTCCTTGGTTCTATGGAGGAACCAAAAGAATCATATGGCTATTGACATAGGGAACATGCAATACCTGAGAACTGAAGTGTTTGAGCATTGAAGGAAGCATTTTATATTTGCTACCTCTCTTCATACTCAGACTTTCATGGTTACTATGCACGGGAAAGAAATAAGACAATATGACTTAAGACTCTCTCTAAACCTGAGGTGCACTGGGTGATTTGATGGCCCTCAAGGTTAAAAGCCATCATGGAGCTAACAGAGTTTTTCTGTTGAATTCAGATTCTACAAGAGAAATTGGATGAAATGAGCTGTGAACTAAAATCTACACAGGAGTCATCCCAGAAGCAAGATGTGACAATTCAAAGCCTCAAGGAATCACTAAAAAGCAGGGAAAGTGAGGTAAAATGCTATGCAATCACAGACCTTTGGGAAATAGTTCACCATGTTGAAGTAGCTATGTACTTTACATTTTGTAGAAGTTGCTACTGTCAGACTAGCAAAGCCTACCATGGAACTGTCCACTCTAACATCTGTACAGGAGAGATAATGTAATTTGTGTGTCATTTGCTAACATCAGCATGCTGTCCTGCTCTCAATTTCAGACCAAGGAGCTATACCAGGTGATTGAAGGCCAAAATGACACAATGGCAAAGCTTCGGGAAATGCTGCACCAAAGCCAGCTTGGACAACTTCACGTGCGTGAGGGCCCTGGGCGGGAGCGGAGTGCCCTGGGCTGCACAGTTCTCCCGGGTGCTCGGGGCTTTCCTCTATGTGGTTGTGATTGTGATTCTTCTTTTTTTCAGAGCTCAGAGGGCATTGCCCCAGCTCAGCAGCAGGTGGCCCTGCTTGATCTTCAGAGCGCTCTATTCTGTAGCCAGCTTGAAATTCAAAAGCTCCAGAGGCTGGTACGACAGAAAGAACGGCAGCTGGCTGATATCAAGCGCTGCATGCAGTTTGTAGGGGCGGCAGCAAGGGAGACAGAGCAACAGAAAGAAGCTTCTTGGAAACATAACCAGGTAAATCATTGACCAGCCTATTGCCTCCAGGGCTCAATTGTCCTCACAGTGACTTTTTAGCTGGAAGGTTTGTGCTGAACCTGAACCCTTGAGTTATTTGCTTTAGTTTAATCGGGTTCAGTATTTGTTGCCCTGGGTCACGTACCAGGTGAGCAGACTGTGTCCTGAAAATACAAAGGTAATGTCAGAGACTCTGCCTCTTAAATTACTTAGTTTCATAGGAGAGGCATCACAAGACAGAATTTCCGTAGGGCAAATACTGCCAAAGATGTGGCTTTATGCGCCTATAGCAGTATCTCGGAGGGACTGAGGGGAGAAGTCATGGGACAGCCTCATGCAGGGAGCGGGTATCTGAGGTAGGTCATTCCGAAAGAATAAAGTCAGCTGGGGTGGGTGGAAACACTTCCCCTCCCCGCTTGTCTCACTAGAGGTTGAGCCCCAGGGCTTCTGCTAGAAGAAGAGAACCAACTCCTGAATTTTGTTCTCTTTGACCTCCACACATGCACACCTGCACCCACATGCATACCACATCACACACGCGCGCACACACACACAACACACACACAACATACACACAGCACACACATACACAACACACACACACAGCATACACATACACACCACACACACACACACACACACACACACACATACTAAGTCATTAAGTAAAGTAGGGAAGAGTATTTACATTTATAATTTGCATGTAATTTAAATATACATAAGCATTATGCCTTTCTTAAATAATTCTTCTGTCTTGTTAATACAGAGCACAAGCTGTATTTCCTATTTTAGTAGTACAGAAATTATGAGCCCTTAATTTTCTTTAGAAATATTAAAGTTTTAAATATTTTGCACAGTTGCAGTATAATGCAAATTAAGAAGCTAAATTCTTTAGAGAGGAAGATGGTAGAAGTGCTGAGCTTGGTAAAGGGTTCTGGGGTGCAGTCAGACCCCCCTTAGCAGACTGTAGAGCTATCACAAACCAGAAAGTGAGCACCAAACTACACTATCAAATCAACTTTCTACTTCATAATTTTCATAAGCTTTCATATCCTATTTGACTTATGTCCTATATCCTTTTCTATATCAATTTAAATGCTATTTTCTGCTACTTTATATTTTATCATGTAGTTTTTGTCTGTTTTGTTTTGGGGATAAGATCAAACTAACTATGTTGCCTAGGCTGGCCTCAGATTTGAGGCTTGAATTATAGGCAGGTGCCATTGTGCCCAGCTTGTCTTGAAAATATTAAGACTTTCATACATAATGATCACGTGGGAAGGTTACTTTAAAAAGAGGATATATTTATTTCAGGAATTACGAAAAGCTTTGCAACACCTTCAAGGAGAATTGCATAGTAAGAACCAACAGCTTCATACTCTGGAGATGGAAAAATACAGTGAGATTCGAACCCGGGAACAAAACATTCAGCACCTACATCAAAGTCTGAGTCTCAAAGATCAATTGCTTCAAGTGAGTTCTCTGATGAAAGCCAGGTGTCTAGAGCTCTCAGATGCCTCCCTCAAGGCCTGCCCTGTGCCTCATGCATGACTGGAAAGACTGGAAACATGTAAAATGAGCAGAACATATAATCCATGCAACAGCATGCCACTTAGCAAGTACATAACTATATGGGATGTGCAGACATAAACAGCATAGGCAGTATTCAGCAAACAGAACACTCTTGAGTCAGATACCCTGCTTTGTGAAGATATAACAGAAGACAGGAATGATAGAATGTATATTTTGGGAAAAATGGGGCCTAAGAGGCATGATCAGTTAATACCTATACTAACCATTGGGGACATTGAACCAAATTTCAGAGAATACAGTTTTTACATACTGTTGTATATAATTCCCATCCCCCTCACAGATGTACTCATGGGAAATATCTTTTTGTTGTATTTGGTTTTGTTTTGTTCTGACACAGAGCCTGACTATATGGCCCTGGTTGACCTGGAGCTATGTAGACCAGGCTGACCTCAAACTTACAGAAATCCACCTGCCTCTGCCTTTTTAGTGCTGACATTATAAGAATGTTTCACCAGCCCCAGCTCAAAGAGCCAGGCAGTGTGGTCCTGTGTTTCCAAGAGCAAACTGGCTCACCTGCTAGTCTGTCCGTTGCAGAATCATTGACAATTTACATGTCTGTTTATGTCTGAGGTTTTGTGTGTGTGTGTGTGTGTGTGTGAAATTACAAATTTCTTGGAGGAAAATAAGAAATTTAGCTCTTTAAGAGGTAAATAAATAAAGGAAAGTACTTTTGTCTTATTAGGAACTTCAGGAGCTCCTGCAGTATCGAGATAACCCGGACAAAACTGCAGAAGCAAATGAGATGTTGCTTGAGAAAGTGCAACACCGAATACAAGACCAGGCTGCTCTTCTGGAGGTACACTGCCCACTGATAGCTACAGCTGCAGTCTAAATGACTGCTTTGGGGTTTCAGTTTTCTACTCTTTCCCATTTGGAATCTAATTGATTAAAGGCGATGGTTTAGTGTACCCTCCAGAACTTAGGGGCCTTACTTTCCTTGCAGCGGGCTATAGATGAAAAGTTCTCCGCTCTACAAGAAAAGGACAAGGAATTGCAGCAGCTCCACCTTGCTGTGAGAGATCGAGATCATGACATAGAGAGACTGCATAACATCCTGTCCGCCAATGAAACTACCATGCAAGTAAGAGCCAAGTCCAAGTTGCTCTCCCCCCCCACCCCTCCCCCCATTGCCTTTTAGACCTGAAGCATTAGCTTCTCCATTGTTCTCTGAAACCCAGAGTTTCAAAACCAAAGGAAGGTAGTATTTGCTCTTTCCATCATTGCTGGTAGAGAGGGAGGCTTTGAGGCACTTCTGTTCCTCTTACATTATAGACTTATAGGGGAGTGATGCATGGTGATTGCCGTTTATGTGGTTCTACCTTCTCAGCTTGTCTATCAATATAGCTGTACACATATGCTGTTCTGTGAGCATTGCTGGGATAAAGTATATATGCACATGCTTTATATTTTGCTTTTCTCATTGATATTTTATAGATATTAATGTATTATATGACTGCTTATTTTATTAACATATACTTTTAACTTTTTTACATACTCATTTTGGATCCTGTCTAGCTACCATCTGTCAGTTCTTAAAGAAACCATTCACTTTTTCTCTAGAGAACTGCCCTTCCCACAATCTTATCATATCATGCATTCCTTATTTACCTCTCTATAAACCACATTAAAAAAAAAATTCTGGCTTGACATTCTGTGTTTTCTCCTCTTAGTTAAAGGTGGGACTAATCTCTTATCCTGAAGAGTGTGGGGTGCTCCTTTGGTTTATGTTTTCTATGTCTGTGTCTGTAGAGTATGGAGAGTCTCCTGAGGGCCAGAGGCCTGGAATTGGAACAGTTAACTGCCACCTGTCAAAACCTCCAGTGGCTGAAAGCAGAATTGGAAACCAAATTTGGTCATTGGCAGAAGGAACAAGAGAGCATCCTTCAGCTGTTGCAGGCGTCCCTGGATAACAAGGACAAAGAAGCAGAGGCAAGGCTCCACTAACTCCAGGGCATTGGCTTAGGGACGCTAGGCACAGCCCGGGTAGTGCTCTCCAGGCCTTGGGAGCCAGCGACCCAAGTCTTCAATTACATTCTATGCCTGGCGAGGAGCTACCTTTCCCTGGGAATTTCCTTTACAACTATAAACTTAACAATTCATTTATCATTCTCAGAGAAACTATGAGAATTAATTAGATCTAAAAATACATCTGTATTATAACTAATCTGTATTATAATTGTTACCATGTCCTTGCTGGGCTTTAAGAAATGAACTTAGTGAGTCCTCACAAGTTCATGAGAGCATACTCTGCTTTCAAAGCAAAGACTTAGATGTGTGAGGTTGAGTAACCTGTCAAAGCAGCATCGCAGAGCCACAGAGCCACTTTCGTCCAGCCAGCAGGGCTCTGTGGTTTTCAGCACCAGATGCTGTATCCCTGTGTAGATTAGGAGCTGTAGTGGCATTACCCTCCTTGCAAATACCATTTCCTTGGTCCTTTTTCCTCCAGACAAGGTCCTGCTTTATATCCAAGCTGGCTTCAAGCTCACATCCTCCTGTTTGAGGCTTGCAGCCACTTGGACTGCATGGGAACTGTGCCAGCCACCTCACCCAGATCATCATTCCTTTCGTCCATGTACTCAGTCTCTAAAGTTACACTGCAGAGGAAGCAAGAGAGCCCTTTTCTTCCATGACATTAACTGTTATGTGTCCAACATAAGTTGTGAAAGCTCCCCTTGTAGGGTTTCTCTATATTGTTTGTATTTGTTCACTGAGTATGTATGTTCAGTCTTCCAAGTCATGGGCCCATGCTAGGTCTAGGGAAACAAATGATCAGACATTATACTGTTCCCAAAATCTTATAATTATTTTACAGTGGGTTGTTACAACCCCTTCAATGTGTGGTAGAGAAAATTTTATCCTCCAGAAATTTACACCATCCCTTTCACATTAGGATCTCAGGGCAACATTACTCAGCAAACTGGGACCTGGTCAGAGTGAAGTAGCTGAGGAGCTGTGCCAGCGCTTGCAGCAAAAAGAAAAGATGCTGCAGGGTCTTCTGAGTGACCAGAATAAACAAGCCGTGGAGCATGAAATGGAGATCCAGGGGCTGCTTCAGGCCATGAGCACCAGGGAGCAGGCGAGCCAAGTAAGAGTTGATGCAAAGCCAGATCAGGGGTGGTCAGCAGATAGGGAGTGTCGGGAGCTGAGGACTTGGGCTTGCTCTTGCTACAGTCAGCTTGGCTTTCTTCCTTCAATTTATGAACTATAGTTCTACCTCAGTCCGAATGAAATGGTTTGAACGTTGCTTCTAGAAGGTGGCCTGGACAATACGTGTATCCATTATTTTCTGTTTCTTAATCTTCTGATTGTTTTGAGAGAAAGAGGAGTGGGATTCTGAAGTACCCAAGTTATCAAGACTTGAGTGATAGTCCATACCTCAAAAGGGTCCATAGTTTACATACTGAAAATGCAAGAATTTTTTTAATTGTCATCTTGCCAGCACTAAATGCGTTTCTTCTCATTAGTGCTCACAGATAAGTTCTGTGTCTTCCCCTTGTATTGTCTTCATCTAGAAAACTGAAAGAAATAAGCTAGTTTGATTATTTATTTTTTTCTGTTTGTTGATAGTTTCATACATTTATATAATGTACGTTAGTCATCTCCCCAGTCTCCTTTCTCCTCCATCCCTGTTCCCACTGGGCCCCTCCCCCTCCTACTTTCCAGTCTTTTGTGTGTGTGAGCAGTGAGTTTAATTGGGGTTTCTGGCCTAACCCTGAGTAGGAGGTTAATGACTGGAGCAAAGGCAACCTATCAATGGCTACACCACCAAAGAAATGGTACCTCGCCTTCCAATAAGCATTAGCTGTCAACACGTCTCGGGAAGCTCTGAGACCCTCCCTGACGATGATACAGCCCTATTCTCTTTCAATTTTTTTCCTTTTGCTTATTCTTCTGGACAGATTTATTTTTACTCTTTTTTTTGATAAACAATTAAAATGTAGCCTTTTTGAGAATGTAGTACATGCATACAATCTCTCTCTCTCTCTCTCTCTCTCTCTCTCTCTCTTTTAAAGATTTTCTTTTTTAAACTTTATTTATTCTATTTGCCTTGGTGTTTGCCTGGAACTGGGAACTGGAACTACAGACAGACAGTTAGGGTTAGCTGTCTGTCTGTATAGACAGCTGCCATGTGGATGCTGGGAATTGAACCCTGGTCCTCTGGAAGAACAGTCAGTGCTCCCAATGGCTGAGCCAATCTCTCCAACCCCACAATCTCTTTTTTTTTTTTTTTATCATATTTACCCTTCATTCTTCCCCCAACTCTTACCAGATGTACCTCCATCTCCTTCCAGCTTTGTTTGCCTTCCTTCCTTCCTTCCTTCCTTCCTTCCTTCCTTCCTTCCTTCCTTTCCTTCTGTCTGTCTGTCTCTCCTCCCCTCCCCTCCCCTCCCCTCCCCTCTTCCCTTCTATTCTCTTCTTTTGTTATAACCACGGATTCTAACTCCTAATACCTGTATGCTTATGGGCATAGAACCATCCACACGAGAGAAGTGAACCTACTAGACATCATACCCTTGAGACAGCTGACTTTCCCTTCCTAACAGCCATCAGCTGTCAGAAACTTCTCAGCTAGGGGTGGGGCTGAAAAGCCCTCCTCACTACATGCCGACTGGCTTGATTTTATGTGGGTCTTGTACAGACAGCCACAACTGTTGTGAGTTCTTGAGAGCAGTACTGCTGCCATGTTTGGAAGACCATTTCAGCCTGGTCTTCTCTGACCTCTGGCTCTTACAGTCCTTTCTTTTCTTCGTCTTTGATGGTCCTTGAGCCTTACAGGGAGTAGGTGTGAGATAGATACCTTATTTGTGGCTGAGCATTGCATCGACACTTATCAGTTGTGAGTTACTGCATTAACCACCACTTGCTATAGTAAGAAGAAGATTTTCTGGTGAAGACTGAGCCCACCACTGATCTATGGAAAAAAATTTATATATATATATACATACATACATACATACATACATATATACACACACACATACATATAAATGAGTATTTTTTGGCAACATGGTCTTTGGAGTGGGGTGATTTTTGAGATTGAGATTCTCTTTGTCTGATTAAAGTGTCTATTGTATAATTAAATCAGTAAGTATGTACTGGGTGCCTGTTTCTGACATGTCATGCTTGGACACTTGGGATTTAGCACTAAGTTGTTTTTGAGGTATACATTTTGTTGAAGAGGAGAAGGCAAGGAAGAACATGAGGGGATACATTAGGTAATAGGAGGTGCATCAGAAAAAAAATAAAGCATAGCAGAAGGATTTGGAGAGTAGAAGCAGGTTTCCCTGCACACACACTTTAAAATAAAATTTATAAGTATGTGCATATGGCATATAAAAACTGGATGTATTTAAGGCATGTAACAAGTGCTTTGATGTATGTGTACACATTCAAATAGTTACTCCAGTTGGCCCAGTTACCAGTCACTGTTTTGTGTGCAGCAGGTTCAGGTAAACAGCACAGGCTCTGTGCCCCTGTGCTCAGTGTGCTTCCTCAAACTGAAGGCCCATACCCTTTGCCTGTGTGAGTACATTTTAGATAGAGAGGCCAGTGGGATAATGTGATGTTTGGCAAAGAGCAAAACCACACAAATGTTTGGTGAAAGGCAGTCGAGGCTGAGAAACTAGAGTAAGGAAGTCATTTGTTATGCCAGTTCTGCTCCAAATCTTAGCTCCTTCCCCTGGTAGCGACCTTGGCGGACATGTTTCAGATTGTTTCATCTGGTCTAGATATGCTGCTTACTATGCACACTATTCTGCCTGTGAAGGACTTTCTACTCCACTGTTTTTCTTTATAATACTTAAAAAGGGTCTTGTTTTGTTTTATTTAAGTAAATGGTTAGTTTTTAAGAAATAACACTTAATGAGTGCTGGAGAGATGACTCAGTGGTTAAGAGCACTCTTGCAGAGAACCTGGGTTCAGTTCCCAGAACGTTCAGGTAATTAACCACCATCTGTAACTCCAGTTCCAGAAGATGCCTTTCTGGCCTCTGTAGGCATTGCACACACATGGTACACAGACATGTGTGCAGGCAAAAGCACTCATATACATAAAATAAAAATAAATAACTTTGAAGAAATTTTGAAATAAGTTTTACTTATTTTACTATAATATCTTTCTAATAATGCTCATTGTGATTCCTTCTTACCAGGCTGCTGCAGAAAAAATGGTACAAGCCTTCCTGGAAAGAAACTCAGAATTACATGCTCTTCGACAATACTTAGGGAGAGACCTAATCCCCTCTCGAGCGCTCCTCCTAAACCAACAAGGTGAAGTGACTTCCATTGGCTCCCACCTTGCAGAGCAGGCTGATCAAGTAAGAACTGATTGGATTTCCTTTTTACATTTGAGGCAGCATTTTGAGCATTTTAACTGCAAACTAAGCGAGACTGTTCCAAATCTGTCACTGTGATCATAGGCCCTGGGTCTTTCTAAAGCCTATAACCCTTCCACTTTTCAGAGTTCTGTGCAGATGCCCTCTAGAGATGGTAGCCCCTCACTAACTGCTAGAGAAGATGCCAGCCTGCCCAGGCCCACATTAGGTAAGCACCAGTTCTGTGTTGTGAAGATCTCCTTTGCTTTCTCTTGCTCCATCGCTCTCTAGTAGATTTCCCAGGATACATCATAATAGTTCAGAAAACCAGTTTGAATTCCCCTGAAATCTGGACACACATAACTTCCAAGAAAAACTGCCCAAACCTTACATGGATTTCTTTAGTCCTTTTTTTTTTTTTTCCTAACTCATCATCAAACCAACTTACATATTAAAAATTAAATATTAACTTCAAAAATTAAATAAAGGCCATCTGTATCCCTGTTTCTCTCTCATTTCTACTCCTTCCCTGAAGGTAGTAAGTTTCACTTCTGGGTTGTCTTTCTTCCTGAGTATGTTTTTAAAAAAAATAAGCATATGATTTACATGTGCATATGGATGAGTACATCATTTTCTTCTTTCCCTAGTAAATATATTCTTTTGCACTTTTATTTAGTATCCTTGAAATCCAAGTAAGTTCACCAACTTTGCTCTCATTTTTTCTCAGCTGTATGTTGTAGTCTGCCAGATGAATGTGTGATAGTCTATTCCATTCATTCTTAGAATACGGGTTGATTGTGGGGTTTCCATTACAAATATTGCTACAGACTAAAGTAGATGCATATATTTCTTTAAGGGCTGGGATGTGTTCTTAGCATAAACCTCTCAGAAACAGGGCAGCACGTGTCAGTGATTAAAAGTGGTGCTGTGCGTTCATTTCAGGAGACTCGGACACAGTTGCAGGCCTGGAGAAAGAACTGAGTCACGTCAAAGAGGAGCTAGAGTTCATGGCTAAAAAGGAAAGAGAAAGTCAGGTAAGTTTACCAGTCAGAACCGACCCACGAATTTCTATTGTTTCTTTCAAACTGGTTTATATTTTAAACTTTCCAACTCTCCAAGTATAATATCTGACTCCAAATTTTTGGAGAGGAACACAAATTGTTGTATGTCTTTATGACCTCAACAAGATGCTCTCACTGCAATGGAAGCATGAAATCCTTTGCTTGTTCCTCCTATTGGTAAGTAAAATAAAATAATTGTGAAGCACTTGTGTAAACTAGAAGTGTTAAAGTGATGGCATCATATGAATGAATTTTGCAGACAGTAAAGAAGAGGTCTGTGAGCATGAGCAATACTGTGTATTGAGCATTCTTCACATGCACTGTGCTAGTGAAGTGACCACACTCACAACTCCACCTGAAATAGGTAGTATCATCACAAATAGGAAATAGTAATTTTTTTTTATCACAGATGTGGGCTTTCATCAGATTGCCCTTATTGAGATTTAAACTCAAGTCTTAACACCCCAAGTACTTCCTAAGAAGTCATTTCCTAGGTGTTTTCCCCACCTTCTGTTTTTGACACTTCCTGTCAGTGGAGTTTTCATCCATTTCCTTAGAAGATCCCTCAGCCTTACAGACTGTCTTCCCAATGCAACTAGCTGCATATCCAGCTAGGGTGTAGATTAGAAGACAGCTTAGGACTCAGCAGAGGAACAGCCCGAACTGAAGACTTACATGTAACTGCAGCATCCAGTTAGGTCAGTGAGTGTCCTGGACTCCTAGAGTAACCTTAGGAAGCATCCTGACTTGATGTCTAATGTAACACTGATGTCTGGATTGTGCTTCCTGGTGTTACTACCATGTTTTGGGGGAGGTTGTTTTGTTTTATTTTGTTTCTTTCAGACTTATATAACTCAGTTTTGAAAACACCAATATGTCATATTTTAGAATTATCAGTTTAAGAGTGACACAGTTGCCTTCCCTTGTTCTGGTTCTGCTGTTGCTGCTAGATGATTTTTCATGTCAAGTTATATGGTTCCCACATACTTTTCCACTTTACTCATGTATCTAGAATAATGTTTCTTTTTGCTTCTGTTCTATTTTGAGGTCATAAGATTGTAGGGGCTATACATCTGTGTTTTAAGTAAATGATACTTTCTATTACTCAACTTTATCCTTCATCAACCACTTACTTCTCAGCTCAGTACCATTCCATATCATCTCCAATGCTGGGCACTTACTATAACCATATAGGCGCTTTCTTATTTGTAACGTTCCCTTATTGTCTGGCAACAGTCAGTAGTGAAGCTATCATTCACTGGTTTTCTGCCACATGCCAAGCATTTTAAAGATTCTTTCTGTAGTCCTTTGTGGCCCTGGAAATACATACTCTCTTTTATAAATGAGGAAACTAAACCCCAGTGTAAAAACTTTGTCAACAGCAGTGCTAGGATTACCCTGTATCCTATATACTTGATTATACTACAAGAATATTTTCTCCCTTAAGTTTACCATTTTCTCTTTTGATTTATTTAGTGTGTATGGGCATTTTTTTCTACATGTATGTCTGTGCACCATGTGCACCATGCCCACAAGAGGGCGTCAGTTCCCCTGGGACTGGAGGTACAGATGATTATGAGCTGCCATGAGGGTGCTGAGAGTCAAACCTGGGTCATCCAGGAGAGCTGCCAGTGCCCTAACCACTGACCCACCCATCTAGCACTATTGTTTTCTTTAGTGCTGAAAATACTGAGATATGTAATTTTAGTAATCTCTGAAGGGACCCAACAGTTGTCGTATGATTTTACTTTCCTTAGCTCTAAACAACCTGAAAAATAAAATCAGCAGCAGACACTATCAATTTTTTTATATAAAGTCTTAGGTATGCAACCTGCTGCCAGCACCAGGTAGGCCCTTAATTATCGGGGTCCACTGATCCAGTCGTAGGCTGCTAGGCCTGGGGAAGCAGAGGTGAAAACAAACCTTCCTTAGGCACCTGTCCATGTAGAGGACTGGGAGGGAAAGCCCACATGCCTGCCTCATTCTGACATCACATAGTGTCCAAAATGGGCTTTTCAAAGTTCACTTAAAATACTTCTCTGTTGTCATAAAGACTATATGGTTATACAATACTCATCAAAAAGACATTAAGTCTGGCAGCCCGTTTTGTCTTCCTTGACTTTTTCACTGCAGTTCAACTACCGACTAACTCTGATTTTAAGTTAGTTCCTTAATCTACCCTTGCCTCAGTTGTCTTGTCTATACACTGAAGTGTAGAAATCATCTTATCTATAGATAAGCTTGCATTCTGGGATTTTTGGAAGGATTTACATGCCAGTTCATGTATGAGACACATTCTCTAAGCCAGAGTTAGAATAAGGATGAGGTGGTGCAGAGCCAACAAGGGCCTTCCCTGGATCTGTGTAATTAATCCCTACTCAGGCGATATCAGAATTATACACATGAATAACTTACATGTGGTAATTATAGATTATAATATGCTGTAGTAAATGGGAAAGGGAAAAATAACACAAATGCAGATCACCTTAGGTAAGTAGCCATAGGCTTTCTTGAGCAGGCTGGTTCCTAAGAGGCGAAGTTAACAGCCCTGGGAAAGATGCTCCAGGCTGACTGGACTCGTGGAAGTAAAGGCCCCTAGTCTGCACAAAGCCTGTGTGCTGCAGTCAAGTGGCAGGCGTTGAAGTAGGAATGGACTGGAGGGGTCCAGATCAATAGGTGTGTTGAGGGAACTAAATACAAGCATTGTATGGCTGGGACATAGTAGGCACACAGTGAATAGTAGAAGGGATGCTTGTTACCATGGTGTTTGGACATAGTAGGCACACAGTGAATGGTAGAAGGGATGCTTGTTACCATGGTGTTTGGACATAGTAGGCACACAGTGAATAGTAGAAGGGATGCTTGTTACCATGGTGTTTGGACATAGTAGGCACACAGTGAATAGTAGAAGGGATGCTTGTTACCATAGTGTTTGGGAGCTTTGTTATCCTCCAGTTTGTTATCTGCGGGAAAGAAGATGCAACATTGAAAGCTTACTGCGTACAGTGCTAATTGTTTGTGAGTGGCAGCATGCTATTCACCAGGAGGCATGTAGTTTGGTGATCCCTGAAGGCATCAGCAGCTGTAGCTGCTCAATATCTTAATAATTCATTAAGGAGTATAAACCTGCCATTTTCATGTATTAGCTGAAGTGTTTGCATAAAATAAATACCATTTCTTCTTGCTACTGCTAGCTGAAACTAACTTTTAAATATCCCAGTGACTCCATTAATTAAATTTGTTATGTATAGTAATAGAAGTCATTATTGAAAACATTCTTACAGTTTCTTTTAGAGCTTTTAATCTCATACTCATGTTTTAGTGATTTGACCCACAGCACCATTTTTTCAGTTTCCTCTTGTATTACTGGCTGATTATAATATGACATGAAGAAGCCATTGCCTCTGATGTGGTTTCTCTTCTCTCCACAGATAGAAATGTCTGCTCTACAGTCCATGATGGCTGTGCAGGAGGATGAGCTGCAGGTGCAGGCTGCTGACTTGGAGTCGCTGACCAGGAACATACAGATAAAAGAAGACCTCATAAAGGTCTCTCAAAGCTCTTTAAACACCACTGGATTAGTTTGTACCTCATCTATCTTAAGGCATCTTCTCACAACACCTGGAATTCTTTGGCCTTGAAATAGAACACAAAGATCTGTCCCTTGCTTCTCTACTGAGTAATGTTATTACAGTTTTTATGTATGCTTATATTTTTCTAGGACCTGCAAATGCAACTGGTTGACCCTGAAGACATACCAGCCATGGAACGCCTGACCCAAGAGGTCTTACTTCTTCGGGAAAAAGTTGCTTCTGTAGAATCTGAGAGTCAGGAAGTTTCAGGCAACCGGAGACAACAGGTGAGTTCTCGGGACACAGGTTCCTTGGTAGCTTCTACCCTACATTTGACCTTCTCAGATTCTTTAGGAAGTCTGTCTTGCCTGTGCACCTGTCTGTGCTGTTCTCTCTCTCTCTCTCTCTCTCTCTCTCTCTCTCTCTCTCTCTCTCTCTCTCCACTTCACTTCAGTCAGGCACTTAAACAGCTCTCTGCTGGCCACATGTTTTTACAGCTTCAACATGGCTTAAGGCTCACGGAGACACCTGTCTCTGGGTGGTGAATGTCTTCCCTAAGCTTTTCCCTAGAACTAGAACAGTGCGTGTGACGTTGTAGAGATGCTCAGTGAGTACTGAAGGGTCTTTAGAAAGAGAACTAAGGTGTTACTACTTTCCCCTTGCTCATCCCTCCATCTTCGACCATTTCCTGTATCTCTGGACTTTCTCCTCTCAAATCTCACTCCCATGTTTGAATTTGACTAATAACTTTTAAGATATAAGATAGTAACAAGTGTCATGTTAATTTGAAAACTGTAAAATTGGGACTGGAGAGATGGCTCAGCGGTTAAGAGCACTGACTGTTCTTCCAGAGGACCTGAGTTCGATTCCCAGCATCCACATGGCAGCTAACAACTGTCTGTAACTCAAGATCTGACACTCTTACACAGTTATACATGCAGGCAAAACACCAATTCACATAAAATAAAAATAAATATTTTTAACAAAAAAAAAGGAAAGAAAACTGTGAAATTGTATAGAAGGCTTACATTCTAAATTGTCAGTTGGCAGTCACGGAGTGGCTGGTACTGATTTGTCTCTGGATTTGGTGTGGTCTGCTGTCTCGTATTGCTCTCTCTACATTGCTGCATCTGTGTTCCTTCCTTAGCTGCTGCTGCTGCTGGAAGGACTGGTGGATGAACGGACCCGGCTGAATGAGGCCCTGCAAGCCGAGAGGCAGCTCTACAGCAGCCTGGTCAAGTTCCATGCCCATCCAGAGAAGTAAGAGAGGGTCCGCCTGGCTCTTTCCCTTCAGCCTGCATGCTTCTTTCTTCTGTTATTATTTATCAAGTTTATAAAAAGGAACAGATGTTTACAATGCTAAAGAGGAGAAAAAAGGAAGCTACCCACCTGTGATTTGTTATGTGGCTTGGCCTGAGCCTTGGTTTGTCTTAATATTAGAGACAGAATTTTCTGTTGTTACTGCAAAGATTACTCAAGAGGACAGGTCAGGGGTCTGGAAGAGTACCTTGTATATAGTGCGCACACTCTGTGATCTCCTTTCCACATCCGCTCCATGTCCTGCTGAACAGTATGAACAGTAGGGCTGTCAGTGTGCTAACACTGAGTTAATGACAGGGAAGAATATGTGTTTGATATGGTCGCAAATTACACCCAGAATCACAGATAAAGCATCATGGTGAATATATTTTCCTATAGTTCTCAATTTTGGCTTATGGGTGATATCTTTATGACTCATTTTAGAGTATCTTCATTCTTTTCTTGCGTTCCTGGCCTCTTTTCTTTCTTTTTTTTTTTCTTTCTGATATTATTATTATTATTATTCAGTTTTCCTTAATTTCTCGTTGGGCTTTAGAAATGTTTTATTTCCACTTCAGGAAAATGATAGCAGGGGAAGGTGTGGTAGGACTACATACTAGTGTTTCCTCTGAAAAGGGCTCCTGGAATGCTGCTCCCTTGAAATGCTTTCACTCAGAGCTCTGTCAGTTTGGTGCTGAGAACACAGTTCAGTCTTGATTCAGTTTACATAACAAAATTTTTCTTGAGCTGTAGGAATGTGCTATATTTTTGTGTGGGAGCAACCCAGAATGTAGCTCAAGATTAAGACTTTAGAGAAAGATATGCCTTGCTTGTCCCTCAGCAATGAACCAGCTGCCACACAGAACCTGCATTCCCTCACCTAATCCTAAGACCTTACCTTAGGAAGGCTGATGGCCTAAGTGGCATTGATGGCTGTTTAGGAATATGTGGACCTACTATGGTTGATGACTAACCCATTCTCCTTCCATGTGGCATGTTGAATCAGCTCCGAGAGAGACCGAACTCTGCAGGTGGAACTGGAGGGGGCCCAGGCATTGCGCAGTCGACTAGAAGAAGTTCTTGGAAGAAGCCTGGAGCGCTTGAACAGGCTGGAGAGCCTGGCCGCCATTGGAGGTGGGGAACTGCAGAGCGTGCAAGTTCATCAAAAGCACGCCTTCTGAGCACTGGCAGGTCACACCGCAGCCCAGGATGGAAACCCTGTTCACACTAACCTGAGAATGCCGTGTCTAACTGGACAGGATAAGTGGTGACTTACTAACATAGGCTTGGTGTCAATGGCGACACCTGCAAACTGAAAGCACCATAGTTTACCTGGACTTCACTGCACATTCCAGTCTCTCTGCTAAACGGGGAGGTCACGAAGTATACATGCACACCTTAGATCATTCCATTTTAATTTTCCATACACACTTACTCTTCCAGCCTCCCCTCATTCCTCTACCCCTTCCATGGGCCAATAAAGTTGGTTCCCCCATCCTGCCACCCATTTCACATGTTCCGTATCATGTCATAAAATGCATGTGTGTGTATTATTTTTGTCATCCAGTCAGAGCCTGCTCTTTGAAAGCAATTTTTAATCAAATAATGGGATAAAGTGAGTTGAGGGTTTAGAGAGAGAAAGAGAGAGATTGAGGGGCCATAGAATGGCTTTGGGGAGTGGTGTAGCCCTACTAAGGATAACCCAGAGAGTGGGCCTAGGCTAAGTTAAGGAGCAGAGACTATAGAAGTGTTCATAGTTAATTTTGCCCTCTAAGACTACTTCAGCGTCACAGACAAGATCAGATTAGTGAACATTAAGTTCTAGTCTACAAAATCTATAAAATTGTTTTTCACTGGCCTATGCCTTCTTCAAGCCACAAGCATGGTTTAGTCAGAACATGACTTTAAAGAAATTCCGGAATTCTCTAGATAAGAAGATAATTATCTGTGTGAAATTCCCACCCATTCTCCATTTTTGTTTTGCTTTGGGTCTTAATATTTTATTTGTTTGATTTTTTGAGACAGGGTCTTACTGTGGCTGGCCTGGCTTTGAACTTACAGAGATGTACCTGCTTCTGCTTTCTGGGTGCTGGGGCTAAAGGCATGGCTGCCCCTGCCGCCTGTCAGTATTCCCTTCAAAAGCAATATTTCCCTGTATCACAGAATCAGAGAAAGTGCAGTTTCTAGATCCTCATTTGGAGGTGGCATGAGTGACATTCTTTATATACCCCTGTTTGGTGTGTATATTTCTTCAGGAAGTGTCAGAAGTCTGTGCATAGGTTTTATTCACCATTTCTACTTTCTTGGGACAACCTGACAGATAGGGAAAGGAACTGAAGATTTTGTTTCTAGCATCTTGAATGTCAAGAATATGAAAAGTAACAGATTACTGCAGGGGGTGTGGATTCTGTACCATAAGATTTCCTACTCTGAAGGGTCTGAATTTCCTAGAGGAGAAGCTAAAGTTTCAGTTCCTCTGAAGATGGTTTTGAGGGAACATAATTCAGGCTTTCCTGAACCCTAAAAAAGACCAAGTCCTCTTCCAAAGCTAAGCTGCACACATGATTTTTCCTTTCCCTTCCTTTGTGACATGGCACATTACATCCATGTTTTGACAGGGCGTGTGTTACATTCTAAATCCTATCCAAGATTCTGTACTCTGAGCTGTGTCTGTAAGAGATGAGCATCAGCCTGAAGTGGACAGGAAGAAAATAGTCTATCAGAGAAGCACCCTGGAATCTTCTGGTGAAGTAGTTCACACAGATTGACAGCCATGCCTTTGTTATAACGGATGCGCTATTTCAGTTTTAACAGCTTTGAAAGGAAAAAGGAGTCATTTAATAGAAAAGAACTATCCAGTTTTCTTAGTCCCATGTTTTAAGAGATCTTAAGGCCTGCCTGCACAAAACTTTAAGTAACTAGCAAGTAGAGAATAAGATGATAGAGTTGAGCTATGGGCAGGTCAATTTCTGATAGACCAACAATGTTTTGCAAAGCTGCTATTAAGTTTCAACTATAGGTGACTCTTAGGTTCTAAGGGTTTATAGTGATTATAATAATGTCTGATAATAATTAGTCCATCTGCCAACCTCTAACAAGAGTAGGTTGATAGACAGGTAAATTAAGTGTTATTGATTCTGTAAATGTGACTAAAATCTGGTACTTCCTTTCTGGTAGTGATGCTAGAATGAGGTGGGCAACTGTGCTGCCTGGAGAATGTGCTGGGTCCACACACTTGTGCAATAATTTAACAACTGGTTACAGAACAAAATTTCTATGAATTGTAGTATGTAAGCCACAGGTGGATGGTACTGTGATTCTATACATTGATCATATAATTGGATTTAGCATGCTCCAATCTTCTCTATAGGTGCACAGACTGTTAGCTGGACTTGTCTGCCTTTGTTGAGATTCTTAAAATATTTCAATAAACTTAGATCTAAAGTACCATGTACTTATAGAAGCTTTTGTGCTTCAATAAAAACCTTCTTGAAAGAAAAATAATGCCGTAGATTTTTCCCTCAGGCTTTATTTAATTAGAAGCATTGAACTTTATTTAGAAAAATCCTTTGTTGATAGATTTCATTTGTCTCACATTTCCTTTTAAATAATGGGAAATGTCTGCAGAATAATGGTTGTAAGAGGCCAAGAAGGTAATCCTAGCCTTTGGAACATTGAGTTGAAAAAGGCTTCTAAGAAGATCCATTGAGGAATAAAATGAAAGTCCTTCTGACATGTTTTCTCCAAACTCTCTCCTAATTTAGAATTTTTTTTTTTTTTTTTGTTGCTCTGTATTTGATTTGGGGGCTCCAGCCCAGAGCTTTGTGCCTACCAGGCAGCACTGTACCACTGGGCTTCCGTTTAAGCCCTCTGCCACAGGTTCGAATTATACCATTGAAATCTGCTCACTGGTAGGCTTCTATTGTTTAACATCTTTCTGATGTCCTATTATTTATTTATTTATTTATTTGCAACCTGTCCAAGTTACAGTTTCTGGAAAGGAATGGTTGGGCTATTTTTATATACCATCCTTCTACTTCGGCATGATGTCTACTTATTTTCCATTTCCACCACCTACATCTCATCTGCCTCCACACCCACATCTCTTCATTTAAGTAGAGACAGCAGCAATATTTTTAGTTATGCTCATTGTAGGGAAAGCACCTTATCTTTGTTTATATTTTAAAGTACTTTCAGCTATTATATATTATATAATATATTATATATAATAGATCTTAATAGGTCTCTATCTATTATATCTTAATATATTATATCTCAATAGAGACCTATTAAGGATCAAAGGAAATAAAAAGTCATGGAGGATATTTCCACCAGCAAAGTCTCCTTAGAAGGGTTTTGTAGATGGGACTTCATCAGTTTACATGTGAGTGACTTCTATGGAAGATCATAAAGTCCTACCACCTGTATGCTTGTTGGTACTCCTCATTCTGTATTGTAAGAGCAAGTTTCACAGCTCCAAAAGAGTTCCAGAAAGTTGATTCAGCTCTCACCTCTGACCTCACACTGGAATCTCCTCCCGATGAGGGAGAGAAGTAGCAGGTCACTCCACCCTGCCTCCTGCCTCTTTCCCAGAAGTGAAATTTGATTGGCTGCCTGAAGCTCCTGACTGCTCAGCCAAGCTATAAACACTTTTATAGTTTGGTTTTCCTAGGACTGACTTTGCAGAGTTCTGAGCCTGGTGTTTAGACATTCATCCAAAGGCTGCCATTCTCAAAACTGGGCTTACTCCCCAGAAAGCTCCTGTGAGATGTTTTTCTCCTTTCATGACCTTTTTATAGGAGAGAGTCACAAAATTGTCACATTTGGAACTCCTGAAAACCCCCAGCTGTCTCCTCAACAAGGGTCTTAATTGTATTTGGCAGGGTCCCTGGTAGTGGCCTGCAGGAGAAGGGGACAGACTTCCTGTGGAAATAGGAAAGCCATTTTGTAACTCATATGCTTAAAGACTGCCTAGCTGTACAACTGGGGTTAGTTTTCCTGTTTAGAGACTAGCACCATATGAGATATAAGCATATATTTTTGTTGTTTTACTTAGACTAAAGCTCATTTTTGTAGTATAGACACTTTTTTACACTAGAGAAGAGCATCTGGAAGGGTAAAGCCCATCTTTTGCACACCAAGGATGCATGAATAAGTAGGCTGAATATGGAAATGACTTCTCTAGGGTAAGAGTTTTCAATCTCACTGCATTTTGGATTATGAATTGAAGTTGCTCTCCTGCCATTTGTAACAATGACTTTATTAAGGCATTTTATTATAATTAGAAAATGAACATATTACCTTTATGTACTTTTGAGTACTGACAAAAGGTAAGTCTGTGGTGATATCCTCATTTTTTCCCTATATGAACTTATAAGCCACGATGAGTTTTTCAAATAAAATTTAGCATTAGAATTTATCACCATCAGAGAATAAGAAATTCAAAGGAGATGGAAACTGTATAGCCAACAAATTTTTACCAGATGTCAGGTAAGAATAATTAAACTTACAAAGTGATATACTCATTTTATGTTATTTTTCTTTTTATTGTTTAAAATCAAATTCCAGAAATTAAAGTCTTTATTATATTGCCTTCCTCATGCTATAGCTGCAAGAATAAAATAGAACGTTCGAGAATATTGTGAGAAGTTTGGTCCAAAGAAAACTGAGGAGTAGGAGTGTAGACACATGAGCGCTGTTCTCTAGACTTTAAGAGAGGCAGGTAGATTTGCTGTTCATGTCAGAAGATGGCACAGGCCTGCTTTGTGCATCTGTTTGTCATTACACTGGAGGCTGACTGCTCAACCTAAACACTTCAGAAGCTTGTACACAGATAAGTGTGTTCTGTAGGCTGTACATTTCTGTGTTCAACTTATTATTTAATAATTAAGGCAATGCTACTTGCTTTTACCACATGAAATTTTGTGAGGTATTAAGAAAAGGTGATTCACAACAACTTCATCTGAAGAAAGCAGTGACATATTACATGATCAGAAACTTGGCACTCAGTGCCTTTCAGGACTTTCCTCACCAAATGAAGCTGCTTATTTCCTCACAGGTCATTCTTCATGGAACTATGCCGTGAAAGTGTAAATACCTGTGCTGTGGAGCCTGTGGCTTCTATATGTGTGCTAGTATGCCAGCTAATTTAGTTGAGACACGCCAAAACTTGTTACTTATCCAATAAAAGTATCAAAGGCCAACAGAAGCTATTTGGTTTCATTCTTAAAGATTATGAGAAAAGGTAGAGAAATCTCATATCCCTTTTTTTTCTTTATAGGAGTCAGTCTATCAATCATTGTACTAACATTCCAAGTCAAAGCCAGAGCACTGTACATACATGTTTGTTTAACTAAAGAAGAGGAAACCTGATTTTTTTTTTTTCTCCCAAGGAAGTAAGACCAAAGAAATAGTATTGCACTTCACCATCAGTGAAAAAAGGCCTGTTAAGCCTTAAAAATCCATCCTTGCGCTTTTAACTGAAGAGAAATAGTAAATGTAGGCCGATTTGAGGGTCAGTTGTGGGTGATGCCAGCTCCTAATGTCCCTGTAAGAGCATGATAGTTTTGTTTCTTGAAGAGAAGATACCACAAACAGGGAGAATTCCTTGACATGATAAAATGACTGTATAGGATGGGCCTGATGTGCCCAGGATGGCCCTAATTTATACATGTCCTGAGCAGTAAAGAAAGGCCAAACAGTGAATAATGTACCTTTTGGAGAAATAGACACTAAAGTCCTATTGAGATTTTATACCCTGAAAAGTCATTTGGATTATAATTTCCTTCACAGTCATTTAATACAACTTTTATCTTAGTAATATTCATCCTGGACAGCCCTCTTAGGGAAATTTCATTTAAAAATATGCCATAAAGAGGCTTGGCTGCCGATGACAGAAATGACTGCTGATTTTCCAAGATGAGCATCTGAAAAACAACAACAAACTTTCAACAGGAACTAAGAACTATAACAAATCTTAGCGTTATCACAGTCCCGAAGGGATGGATGTAGGGAGACTGAAGCTTCAGAGGGAACTCTTGCCTTTGTTCTAACACAGCATCATAATACTGACCAGAAGGACTTGGTTCGTGGTGAGAAAATGTGAGTGTTCTGATAGTGAACACATGGTGGAGTGCCTGGGAGTAAGATGGGCTGAGAAGGCTGGCACATGATCCTGGAGGTGGGGACCTAGAGTGGAATTTGCAGAGAATGCCTTGACCCTATCCAGTTTTCACATGACTAAGAATCAGAAGGAAAGTCCAGAAAGTTTCTTTAGAGCTGTTAACATGCATAGTAGCATTTCAAAGCAGTTCTAATCTGAAGATGGGAAGGGCAGCTTTCCAAAAGGGATCACCCTGTATTCCTGACAGCCTGGGCTTTCTCACTTGTAATAAGAAGCAACAATTCAGAAGGAAAGACTCACAGGTAAAATCACTATCACCAGGATTAACACTTCGCCCTGCTACCTATATTTAGCTAGGTTCTGTGGCCTCCAGCCTTGCCAGTTCTCAGCCTCCCAGCACAAGGACTGCCTCAGTCCAGCAGCAATTTAGCAAAAATGATTCTGATTACACAGCATACCCAGCAGTGCTCCAAGCACACAGTGTCAGCTAATCCTCTGAAGTCTGCAGTGTGTGACATTCATAACCATTGCTTGGGACAGGTAGCATTACTTTTCCTAATTAAAGTCACATAACTAGTGGCAAAAGAAGTTCAAACAGATACTGTGGCACCTGAGTCCACATTCTCAGTCACACCTACAGAAATGTGCGTGTTGCCTCACTGATAAGATACCTTGTACTCGAACAATGTTTAAACTATCAACTCAGGAATTTTGCTACCTTTTAGAGAACTGTTTCTGTTTGCTTTGTAAAAATCAAATAGCTGGTAGAAAACCAAGTCTAGATGGGATGTGTGGTATCACCTCCATTTTGTGTGCTTCAGAGGCTAAGGAACTTCCAGGAACCACACTGAGAACATTGTGCTGATGTGCACAACTCCATTCAGAGAAAGCAAGGTTATTGGAAATGGGCAGATGATTAGATCACGGGGAATCTCCTATGTTATCAAAAATGAGCAGATGGTCAGTTTTAAAATTGTTGGGTCTCTTCCATTTAGAAGATAAGAAAGTAGTCTTCTGATGCCTTGGGAAAGGCTTAGAAAAGAGAATTCTTTACAAGACAAAAATTCTTCTGTTTTTCTCAGAGGAGCAAGGTCTCACTGGCCTCAAACTCACGGTGTATCTGAGGAAGACCTTCCACTCCTGATGTTCCTGCTTCCACCTTCCAAGCACTAGAGTTATAGATGAGTGAGACCAAGGCCTGGTTTTGTGTGGTGCTAGGGATCAAACCCAGCTTCACTAGACAAGCACTGAGCCAGCCCTAAAATAAACCCTTTCATTTATTAAAAAAAAATGTAAATTGTAACAGAAATAGGGATGGATGTCTCTAATAGTTGCTTTAGACCTTGTGTGAGACAACATAATCATTTTATTCTCTTATTTCCTTTTTGGTTTTGTCTTTATTCTCAAACATATGTTTTCAGTCTTTTTAGTTTCTGCAGAAACCTCCATTAAGGGAGAGAGAAAGAAAACCTCCACGTAATAGAGGGTTGGGGCAAGTGGGCAGATTCTTAGTCAGATTCTGATGAAACCAGAAATAAAGCATCCTGTCCCTCCTGATGGTTTAAAGAAGGAATGGCAGAAATGTAGTTCTATCGGCTGCAGAGAGGCCCCCAACTTAACTTGTGGGACCTGGGACCAGTGCAGAGAAGACCTAGGGATGCGGACCCAGCATGGAGCAGACTCCACACACATACCCAGCGAGAGTGATAGAGGAATGCTGACCTCACAGAGCTTCACTGATTCTCAGTCATTTTCTAGCTCTGGAGGGAAACAGTGAGAAAAGTTGCTCTCTTCATCTGTCAGGCAGTGAGAAAATTCATTTTCCTTGCAGGGGGAGAAATGTCATCTCTGCTGTTGGACAGGGACAAGTTTTCCAAAAATAAGTATAATATGATACAGAGGTCATCAATGACTAAGAATTCTGATTCTGGTGGTCTTCCAAAGCAGCTCAGGCTTAGGTATTATGTCCATTGACCTCTACTTACCAGGGCCCTGAGGGAGATGGTTCTGCCATTAAAGGGAGTAACTGGAAAGTCTTGCTGGATCTGGCAGCAGGTGGTCTCTAAAGATGCTGAATGATACAGCTGCCTCCTGGTGGATAGTTTTACTGGATGGAATCCTGTTCTTCCCTGAAGGTATAGCAGCATTCACATTGGGGGCCGTAAGCTATTAGGACAACACAGGTATCACCTACCTCCAGTTCTTTGATGAAATGAGCAAGTCATTGCAGATGCCTTGGCATAGACTTGTAGGTAGTACGAATTAGGAGATAGATGTGAGCCCCCACTTTGTGCTTGGTGTGCAGAATAGAAGTCATTCTGGCTTTCCTGAGGTGGGTAAGGAGTGTGATCACTCTGTGAATGTTCATTCTCCGTTCAGATTTCATTTATGAGTGCCTGAGCTCAGGAGGCAGTTCTCTGGTCTTGGAAGACATAATGAGGTTTTCCATCATAAGAAACAATGGTTTCTGGGTCTAGACACTTGATTTACTGGCCCAAATCTTATCAGAACTAGCCATGTAACCTTAGACAAACCACAGAATCTCTTTGAGCCCCAGGTTACTCTGTAGATAAAAGAAGATTCGAAAGGTTGCTGCTGAGATGGGTTCAGAACTTGACGTTAATGTTCCCTAACTTGATAAATTCCATGAGCTACAAAAGTGTCCCAATAGATATTCTTTGATGTTTTGAGGAGGAAAAAAAATAATGTGGGTCAAAGTTCTTAATGTGGAATTGCATAAACAATCTTTTATTATAACCAATTTAAAAATGAATGAATGCTACATGTTTGTGCCATCCACTAGCCACATGTGACCTTTTAAGTGTAAACTACTGATCACAGTCTTCTCTCTTAAGCAGTGCAGGCACAGGACAAGGCCAGTCTGAATGAAGGCTCTCTTGCTCAGCGCTGCCCTGGACCTTTGCCCAGACCACTAACTGCAGCTATTTGTCCCTTACAGCAGGATATAGATGCTTATGCTCTAGGGTGACGGGTACATCTTTGGAGGAGGAGAGGATGAGACTACTCTACATACTGTTTGAGCAGAGCGGTACAGAGAATCATCCAGGCAAAGGATGTTGACACTGAGACAGACTGAGAGAGGTGTGGAACAGGTGTGGTTAGGGGGAGGAATCAGCCCGAGTCATCCTGTGCCTCACACCCTGGCCTCTGTGAGACATGACCCCAGAGATGAGATCCTCAGAGAAACTGTCACTCTATAAACAATTTTCCAACCATGGAAGGGTGTGAGAGTAGCTGTCTTGATATCAGAAAATGAGGGACCTGCTCAGCAGTCAGGGGTGGGAGAAAGGCTGATAATATCTGGCCATGTTAGGAGAACTTCAGTATATGAAGAGAACAGAAAAGGATTCTTTGAAATGGGGGAGGAGAGAACAGCCTCTCCAAGGCTTCTAAAGTGTGGCAGGAGAGTCAGAGTGAGCTTGTTTTGAAGCTTAGGCTGTGATATTAGGAAGAAAGTAACATTTACATAGGAGAAGGCTTGGTTCTGTTTCCCCTGCCACTGGCCAAGAGAAGGACAGGGGAAAAAAATCAGAGGTAGATGGCAAGCATGTAACTGTACCCGCCGTCTGGAAGCCACGTGTGAAGGAGTCACCTGTCTCTCCTGGACTCTCTCCTAGGCGCTGCTGCAGGCGAAGACATTGAAGACGCAAGCACTGAGTTCACAGACAGCATCGAGGAGGAGGCTGTACACAGCAGCCACCAGCAAGTAAGTCAGCAGCAGGTGTGAGGCCTTCTGGAATCTGATTCTCACCTCAGCCTTCCTGTGCTGCCAGTGAGAAGGCGTCTTTGTGTAACCCACCCCCCAGACCTGCTCCCTGACTTTCCTTGATATACCACCTGTTTTCACTACTTCGAGTTTCTGCTTCTTATTCCTACCTGCCCGTGCTTGCTTTGTCTCTATTTATTGTCTGTAGCTTTAGCTTCAGAAGAATGGTTACTTACAAGACTATGGATGTTTTTATGACTGAAACACAAAACAGAAGACAGAGAGACATGGATGCGCTGTCTTGGGGGATAGTGAGGCCTAGGGCCTGCTTAACAAGAATACTTGTCTGAGAAACTCTTAGGAGATTGGAATGCCTCCAAAGCAGGGATCTTTCTCAGTGAAATAGAAGAGAGCTTTGCTGTGTGTTCTGGCAGGCTACCCAACAGCCAGTCCTGTCAACCCTCAGAATTTGTCACTGACCCATCATTGGAGAAATGTAATGTCTCAAGCCCAAGAGTGAATGTCCTGGACCTCAGAGGTTAAGCCACCCTTAGTGATCTTAGCATTCATTGGAACTCAGTGTCTGCATATTGCCCCGAAACATCCAACATCTAAATGCCTGTGGCTCTTAAATTGTTGCAGAGAAAGTGGATTATTTCTAGAAAGAAGCTGGGCTTTTCTAGTGATATCTTCCTTGTTGCTTGTAGGGGAAATGGGGCTTCCCAGGTCTGCCTCTACATTTCCCTGCATAAGAAAAAGAGGAGACTTCCATTCAACTGATGAGAGGGGACCAAGTGAACAGATCCCAAACTGAATGGAACTTGGCATCCTTTGGGGCTCTGAGATTGTCTGGGACACTAGACATGACCACAAATTTCTTTACTTTCTGTCAAGATCTCCTCTTCCTTGCTGTAGTCATGGCCCCCACCACCCCTGAGGGTTTTGCATTAGCTGTACTTCTCTCTCTCTCTCTTCTTCTGGGTCCTCCTCACTGACTGATAGGCTGCAGTCTTAATCACATGCACACTGCTTCCACACACAGATGTCCCTGCCCCTCCCTCCCTCCCAGACTTCATCAAGGATCTTGGGTGAGAGAATTTACAGGATAAACAGAAGTTCACTCTAAACAGCTTGGGATGTTGGCTGGACACAATGGCTGTAACAGCTGTAGGGCAGAAATAACTTCAGATTAAATAAACAGAAGACACCGATACCATGACCATCCAGTTCTGACTACCATACTCTAACTATCCTGGTGCTGCAAGTCTTGCAGGTAAACTGCAACATTATTTCTTCCGAGCCTTCTTTCCTATAACCTCATCCCATGAAGATGGCCAGACTCTGCTTTCAGAAGGTCAGTCTCACCCAGAGTAGACTTTGACCCGGCACATCGCAGCACTTGTCTTGGTACTTGACATAGGAAGGACTCAGTGTAATTGTACTTTAGCAAACCTTCACATCAGGACTTTATTCTTAATAGACACAAGTGTATACCTCCTGGATGAAGACTCTTTGGGGTAAGCACTGTTTTCTCCCTATCACCTTTTCTTGAAAACTGACTTCCAGCTTTGAGGAGGAAGAACCTTGGCATATGACATCACAGTATGCAAAGCCACTGTGAGTTCATTTCATATTTTGTAGCGTTTGAGTTGTGACTATCTTGTGATTCATTAAATAAAGCTCGCTTTGCCGTAACTGCCGTGTGTCTAGATTCTAAAGGTTTGTTCACTTGTTTTCCTTTAGGGCTAGCCTCTGAGCTTCTCCTTAGAAGGTCCTTGGGAGGTAAACTTTACTGCCCCCCCCACTCCCTTCTTATTCTTTTTGTTCATTTTGTTTTGACAAAGGATTTTTCTGTGAACCTTGGCTCTCCTGGAACTCACTCTGTAGATCAGGCTGGCCTCATACTCACAGACATCCGACAGCCTCTGCCTCCTAAGTGCTGGGATTAAAGGTGTATCCACCACTGCCTGGCTGTCACACTCCTTTCGTAATGCACCCATATAAACACTGTCCCTAACAAACATGTTCAACTTTGTGTTCCTGGGCAAGAATCAAGAAAGCAAGTGTGTTTCCTCATTTCTTAGAAGTCACTTACCTTAGAAAGCTTCATGTCTGACCATGATAGTAATCTTTTCTAGGTATTTCCCACCAAATTCCAATCTCAAAAAGTTGCAAGGTCTGTAATAAATGTCTAAGAGATGCCCACAAAGGACACTGGAGAGCAATTAGCCATTCCTGTTCATTTGAGTATTTTCAATGCAGAAAAGTTCATCAGTAACCAAGTTTCTTTTTTAAAAAAAAATTATTTTTATTTTATGTGAATTGGTGTTTTGCCTGCATGTATAACTGTGTAAGGGTGTCCGATCTTGGAATTACAGACAGTTGTTAGCTGCCATGTGGATGCTGGGAATCGAATTCAGGTCCTCTGGAAGAACAGTCAGTGCTCTTAACCGCTGAGCCATCTCTCCAGTCCCAGTAACCAAGTTTCAAATGCAAAAGATCAGAACACTAAATCTGACAGGAAAAGAGAAAATCTATTTTAAAATAGTAATTTTAATTGTAATTTAATGCATGAGTTACAATGTGATGATTTGATATACACTTATATGGTGAAATAATTAAACCACATTATTTAATACATTGTACCTTACATACTTTATTTTTTGGTGAGATATTTGAAATTTACTTAGTTATTTTAAAATATGTTTAATGCTAACTATAGTTACCATGTGAACAACTGACCCCAAAGCTATTTCTTCTGTCTGTGAAGATTCTTGACATCTCAAGACCCTATTGTACCTTCCTCTGCACACCAGACTCTGGTGGCTGCCAGCCACTCCTGCTTCTACTCCAATTAGGTTGACCTTGTTAGAGTCCACATGTAAGTCATGCAAGGAAGATGGTGTGGGGTTTGTTTTCTGTGAGTGGCTTTATTTCACAATGCCTAATGTCCTCCAGATTTAATCAAATAACAGGATAGCTCTTCTTTTTAAGACTCAGTAGTTTTTCATTATATGTAAGTTACTCAAGCATTCATAGACTCCCAGGTTGACTCCATATTGTGGCATTTGTGAATAGTCTTGGAGAGAGAGTGCTAGCATCAGTTCACGTACTGATTTCAGTTTCTTTGGGAGTATTTACCCAGAAGTGTAAATCCTGGGTCATAGAGTGGTCCTGTCTACATTTTTTGTTGTTATTGTTTTTTGGTTGGTTGGTTGGTTTGTACTTGTCACACCATTTCTATGAAGGAATACTAATTTAGCATCCTTTTAAATTTATTCTTTTTTTCCCTTTTCTCTCTTTTTCTGTCTTCATTGTTGCTCATGCATGCTGTCATCCTTAAGATACATACAGCACATTCTAGTACATGTGAGCAGACAGCCCCTTGTGGTTCTGGTTATCATTTTCCTAACGATGACCAAAACTTGATTATTTGAAAAATGATTATTTAATATCTCTAGTATTATCTGAAAACTGTGGGAAATATGAGGAGAAAGGTAAAAACAAAACATCCCCCTTCAAGCAGACCTGAAGCAGATTAATTAATACTCAAAAATATTAAATTGTATAGAAGCAATTGTACAAGTAAGTTAGGGGATATGAAGAAATGTAAGAGAATTATAGTTTAAAATTAGACCCTAAGGAGTCACACTAGTATTACACACACTGGATATGATTGAAGAAAAGAACAGAAATATTTACTTTTCATAGATGGTAAAAGCTAATGAATCTAGATCCTAATTCACTCTTTTATATTTAAATTATAAAGTTAGGGGAAAACTTGCTTTTAGAGCTATGCAAACTCAAATTAGGTTGGACAATGACCAGATTTGTACCAGATGCATTCAACCTTGTAGCCCCATGTGCCCCTGAATATCTGTGAATATAGCCTGGAAGTTTGTAGATTATAATATAATATTACCACATTGTAAGATTGGAGGCCCAAGGTCTATGCAATGATTTATTTTTCTTATCTTAAAAAGAGAAAATTTGACCAGATGAATCTTAAGGTCATTCTGAAATCTATATTTCATGAGTCAAATGTCTCCCTTTAAAAGAAATTAGGTATATTGAAAACAATTGAATAAAATACACACACAGGAAGATACTTTAACAATGGGTTGGGCTCATTAAAGGTGGGGTATTTTTAAGTATAAACAACACTCAAGTTTAAGAAAAGAGTGACCATGTGTTCATACTCAAGTCTAGTAGTGATTTGGTGATTTTAGTTATACCCATTGCAAATAGTTTATATAGATAGCTAACATCACAAAGTTTACTTGCTTACTTTCCTTTATTATTTGGAGGTCTTTTGAAATGGCCTCATCATGTAGCCCAGGCCAGCCTTGCTTTCAGTTCTGTTGCCTCAGCTTCCCGGGTGCTGGAATCACAAGCATTCTTGGCACATCACATGCTTAAGTGAAGGCTATGGTAATAAGTCTGCAAAAGAGTCCTGTCCAATACCCAGTCCTTTATTCTGTTACAATTGCTGGATGGTACATGTGGAGATGACACCAGCTGATTACACCAGGCAGCAGTCTTAGAGACAGACATTGTTCAAGTCTGCTCACTGCTGGAATCATAAAGCCCACATGGGACTGAATGCCCAAAGACTGAGTAGTTGTGTCTATGACTCTCTTCTATATGGCTGCATATCACATGACAATTTCTATTGCTGTGGTACTAAATACCATTACATGTATGCTATGAATGAATGCTACCACAAACATACAGCACAGGTATGGTCTAGCTTTGTTATAAGGATTAGCAAAAGTCAACATCTTTGTGACCACCCAAGCTGTTCTATCAGTCATTAACCTTGCTTTGTGTTCTCTTCTATTCAGTATGTTAGTGATCTAAAAGAATGTATAAATATGTAATTGATTATATGAATTATCTCTAGTCAGGTGACTACTACATAGAGATGCACAATAACTATTTTAATAGTTGGAACTATTGGAACATCATTCTATATAACCAGGATAAATTTGTAAGTGACAGACATAACTCACAATATTAAAAGAGGTAAGAGAAAATAGCATGACACATTCCCATGTGGAGGGGTGAAGAGTGAGGATCAATGTTGTATTAGGTTTCTGACCTGGACTTTTGGGTCTAAACCACAGGTTTGACCAGCAGTCTGGCAGTCTGGCCAGTCAGGCAGAGACACACAAAGCTTACATTAATTTTATGCTGATTGACCTAGGGCCAAGGCATATAAATCACTAAGTCTTTACTCCTAAACTAACCCAGAATTCTTATCCTGTTCAGCCATGTGACTCGGTACCTTTTCTCAGCAGCATTTCAACTTCCTTCCTTTCTGTCTCCTGTTATCTCTGCAGCATCTCTGCTCTGCTTTGAGATGTTCTCAGAGTTTTCTTGGTCTAGTAGCCCCATCCACATTTCCTGTCTGCCTCTGGCCAATCAGCTTTCTATTAAACCAGTAGGAGGGACAAATATTTATAACACATCAACATAATCCCACTACAGGTCAAAATCAGTCTGAAATCAAGTATAACTTCCAAACAGTACCACTGAGAGAAAAAAGAAACCAATGTGACTGGGAAGTATGGAGAGGGCTGTTGAGATGTGTGCGGTCACACCTGCTTATAAACCCAGCACTCAGGAGAATAAGCCAGGAGAACAGAGAGTTCAAGAACAGCCTGGGATACTAGCAAGACTGAGCCAATATGAGCTGCAAAGCAGGCCCTGTTTCAAAAGCTAAGGAAGGAGGAAGGTGGGCAAAATCCTTGTATTAAAATAGTCTCATACTATGTACATTATCACACCCAAATTTTAAGGTGTATTAGTACCCTCTAAAGGTGTAGTAAATAGCAGGAGATAAGCCTAGCATGTATGATAAGAAAGTCTAAATACTTCCAACTTCTCACTTTGGAAAAGCACCTTAAAATCTGTTATAACTGAAACATTCAGGAGTGATTTCAAGAGAATCCTTAATAAGAAAGACACCTGAAATCTTCTACTTTATTTTTTTCTCATGTGCTTATATTTAAAGAGAATTTAGCTGACAGCATCAATCCGGGGTGATAATCAAAAAGGAAAGCTCAGTGTCCAGTGGGGTGGGTTCACCTCATACCCTGTGGCTATGGGGTGACTCTCCTGTCGTCAGTGGAACTGACCTTGCTTGGCCCTACCTGTGCTCCATGATTTTAATCCTGGGGCCGGCTGTCAGTGTGTGAGTCTTCATCTCCTCTTTGGAGTCTGAGTTACAGGCAGGAGTTTAGCCACTGAGCTCTAGCATCCTGAGCCATGGTCTTCACAGTCAAGGCTCCAGCACTCTAGGGGCAGTAAAACATCCTAACTTCAAAACAGACTTTCAGGGGACTCAATGCCCCTATGAAGAGAAGCACCACAATATTGCCTTTTTCCACTAGATCAGATTAAACTTCATTTGTTTGCATTCAGGGTGGATGCATGCATGTCTTCCTCACCATCTTTAGATTCTCTTCTTCCTCCAATGGCAAGCCCTTCCCACTCACTACATGTGTCCCCGCTCCCCCAGCCAATCCTAGTGCCCTTGTGTCTGACTTGAGAGACTCATTGAAATTTTTGTTTGTTTTTATCAGCAGCCACCCTTGCCTGTGTTCTTGGGTCCCTCTCAGTGGCCTGACTTCCTTAAACTGTGGTTTCCTTTCAGGTCATCAAGGTGGCCTTGGACAAAAGCCTGGTGACCATGGAGACCCAGAACATATGTCTTCAGCCCCCTTCCCCAGCAGGAGAGGACAGTAACAGGTGTCTTCAGGAAGAAATGCTCCACCTGAGGGCTGAAGCCCACCAGCACTTAGAGGAGAAGAGAAAAGCTGAGGCAGAACTCAAGGAGCTCAAGGCTCAGATGGAAGAAGCTGGATTCTCCTCTGTGTCCCACATCAGGTGTGTCCCAAGGTTTCCCTAGATGGCAAGCTAGCTCAGCCAAGAACTCACCTTACTACATCCAAGGCTTCGGTGCTGCACCAGGGTTATCCACATCACAGACTCCGTGCCTTAACATGTTTAGATGCTCTTTAGAGAAAAGTTAAGTGTTAGATAGTGATGACCATTTTTGTTACTAAAGTAATCTGGTCTTAATTGAGTACAATAATGCTCACTATTACTGCCCAGATGCATAGGTATGGGCAGAATCCTCCTTAGTGGTGTGGGTCCAGCCCTCTAGAACAAGTGCCATAGTCATCTACTCAGGAAGCTTCACCATTGTACAGAGAACCCGGAGAGCTGAGGAGGATGGCTTACACAGCCCCGCCTATCTCTGTTCAACTCCCTCTCACAAGCAAAACAAGCTGAATCATGGAATTGCAACTTTAGTAATCTTTGCTGTTTCACTAAAATTATGAAAATGACAAGTATTGATCCATTGACTACTTTGGCTGTAAAGGGATTTTTGAAAGAAAAAAGAAAGCTGAAAAAAACATTGATACTGTACAATTTCAGTGAGATGCTCTGTCTCAAGCAATAAGATAGACATCAATAGAGGAAACACTGGAAGTCAGCCTCCACGTGGGCTCTGCATACACACACACACACACACACACACACACACACACACACACACACACAACTATTATTGTCTTGTTGCTGCTCTAGGTGACAGGATCATTCACCTCTGACAGCCATATTCATCATGGCTTATTGTCAGCAGCCATGTGGGTACACAGATTCTAGTCGAGGACCTATTTACTCCCCACATATACATGTCACCTAAAAATGCCTGGTGTTGCATGTTGAATAGGATGTTAGGCCCAGCCTGTTGTCTTTATTTCATAGTGAAGAAAATTAATGTGTACAAAATTGCAGGTAACCTGCTCAGGAGTTCATAAGGCTGAGACTAGACCCTTTCCTCCTGGTCTTTATTACTTCCTCCTGATTTTATTATAGCATTCTCCTGACGCTATGACTAACTAGCTAGCCAGCCAGCTGCACTCCTCCTGATTAGTTAACACCAAGCCTTTCTTCTATACTGTCTGTTTTCTGAAACAACAACAACAACAACAAAACAAACTAACAAGTACAACAACTAAGATTCTGGGACGACGGCTGAATGAGCAACGTGCTTGTCACATAAGCACTGAGGTTTGAGTTGATCTCCAGCAGCCCCTTGTACCTATAACCCCCCACCAGAGGAAGCTAGGAGAAGGAGTCTTGGAACTTGATGGGCAGCCAGCCCAGCCAATCACTTAGCTCCGGTGTCTGGTTCAATGAGATGCCCTGTGTCAAAAGAGAAGGTGGAGAGCAATCACAGAAGACACCAGATGTCAACCTTTAGTCTTCACATGGGTGCGTGTGCATATGTGCACACACACACACACACACACACACACACTTATTATTAAATCTTGTTACCATTATAGGTATCAGTTATTTTATGATGAATTGTCATGATAATTCTTTCATTACATTTTATTTATGTTAAAATGTAAGTTTACTTGGGCATTTGTGTGTGAATTAGATGTGATGTCATGGAAAAGAGCATCTCTTTCTATACACACCATGTATAGATAACCTTGTAGGTTATTTTTATTTTTCCATACAGTTATTAACCTGAAAAATCCAAGTTGTTTAACCCTCTACTTGATCTTAAATACTGATGTAAAAAACAGAATATACCTAGTGCTCAGTTTCTTGTTAAACTTTGGCCTCATTAGTTTACAGTGTAAAAACATCAGGCTTTAACCCAAAACAAAAAAGATGTAAAACTAATTTTTTTCTATGTATACCTTTCTTTTTTTCTCCCTCCTACATGCTAATTTTGGTAATAGGCCTATACCTCTTTCCCCTTTGAAAATCTCTCTGAGTTCGATGTCCCAAAAGTATTTCTCCCATGAATCCACATCTAACAACTTCTCTTAAAACTTCAAAACCTTAGGATTTTGAGAAATCTAATCTAGGTGCATACCCAAGTACTGATTTTTTTAGGGTGTGAATCTCTCTCTCTCTCTCTCTCTCTCTCTCTCTCTGTGTGTGTGTGTGTGTGTGTGTGTGTGTGTGTATGTGTGTGTGTTTGTATTCTAGCTCAGTGTTCTCAGTTTGGTCAGTTTTATTACTTCAACAAACAGAGATGTTCTATATGTCAGGCACATGTGGTGTCCGAGGATGTGGTGTCCCAGGATGACTAGGGCAAACACAGCATCTGCTTCTGGAAGGTTCTATCCTATTGCATGAACCAGAAATATGGCAAATAGTTTTTTTTTAAAGAACTACATTTTTATTACAGTTCTGATTAATATTATTTTTGTATTCCTGAGCTCCTGTTTATCACTCAGTGATTTAAAACCAGTTTTAAGTAATACAATAATTAAATCTACAATAACAAATTTGTTGTAGACAGGATTCATCTTTTTAAAAAAAGAAAACCTTAATATTGTAACTTTGCCTGTGCATTCCAGAGGTCATGAATATTAAAGCATGCGAAACTATGTGGCTAAGTAAAGAAAAATGGACTGAAGATCTATTTTATGATCTTATAATAATGCTGCCATCAAGTGGCTATGGAAGCCTGTGTTGTGAAGCCACACTCTCTCACTGGGTCTTCTCGTGTATGAATGAGTCATGTTATAGGTCTCAGGGTTCAGTTATGTGCTGGAAGGACTCTGAGTCTATCAGGAGCTGAGATGTGGGAGGAAAGGTCTTTGAAGAGCTGTAGCCCCAGGCAAGCCCAGTCACTTCTCATATGTTCTGTGCAGGAACACCATGCTGAGCCTTTGCCTTGAGAACGCAGAATTGAAAGAACAGGTAGGAGAAGCAATGTCTGACGGATGGGAGGTCGAGGAAGACAAGGAGAAGGGCGAGACGATGGTGGAGACTGTGGTCGCCAAAGGGGGTCTGAATGAGTACAGCCTTCAGGCTGAGTTCAGGAAAGTCCAGGGGAAACTGAAGAGTGCCTACAACATCATCAACCTCCTCAAAGAACAGCTGGTCCTGAACAGCTCAGAAGGGAATGGTAAAGTGACCCCAGAGCTCCTTGCGCGCCTGGCCAGGGAGGTCGACAGAACGGACATGGGCCTGCCTTCTCCTGGGAAGTATCAGCACCAAGAGCAGGAGAATGTGACCACAAGGCCTGGCCCCAGACCCCAGACCCTCAATCTTGGGACAGCCCTCTCAGTGGATGCCCACCAAGTAAGTGAGAGCAGGGGTGAGGTGAGGTACTCCAAGAAAGAAGGGCCAAGATTTCCGTTCCTGTGTTAAACTGTTCTGCTGTGGGGGTCAGGAAGTGCTGAGGGAAGATGCCTTGGTGCTGCAAGCAGGGCTCTGTAATCACAGGCATCCATTCAGCATTAGGAAGGGTTCCTCACCAGTGAATGGCTGTTTCTGAGCATTGAATTTCAAGTTACGCTCATCTGCACTTGCGGTGGGTTATTAACTGATGTCTCCCCTCCAGGTGTGAGGGAGAATGTTCAGACATGGTGATTTTTCACTGGATGTATCTGCCATACTATTGGTGTGCTCTGGATCTTGACAGAGCCCATACAAACGGTGTGCTACTTTTTAGCACTGCTGCTTCCTTGGAGGTTATGGAGTGTCTGTGTCCCAGCCTCGTGAGAGGTCACTGTTAACCCTTCTGAGGGAAGGAACTTTGCCCTAGATTTGATGAAGTGGAGAATGCAGAGGCTTCTGAGAAGGGCCCTTGGGGCAGGAAGGCAGAGATAGTGGAGTAGAGATTTCCACCTCTTCCTTTCAAGCAGCTGAGTAAATGTTTACTCCAGGCTGTTCTAGAGACTTCACTGGACTGTGCTACAGTGCTGCAGAGAGAAAGATAAATATAACATTATCCCAGCTTTGCAGGAGCTCTGTCTAGAATGCAGAGAGCTGCCAAAAACACGAGAAACGCTGTGGCAAACACGTAATGCACACAGTCCACAGCGTTCAGACAGAGAGGTGTGTTACCACATAGAGGAAAACCTCAGTGTCCTTATCCTTGTATTGGGCCTTTTACAGCTGGAGAACAAGCCTCAAGCCCAAGACTCCAGATGCCATTCAGAAGTCAGCCTCCCGGGGTCCACCAAACACCTGCATGCACAGCTGGCCCAGTACAAACAACGCTATCAAGATCTCCAGGAAAAACTGCTCATCTCAGAAGCCACCGTGTTTGCCCAGGCAAATCAGCTGGAGAAGTACAGGGCCATATTCAGTGAGTGTCACCAGCTCACGCTCACCAAGGTCTCCTCTCCCCATAAAGTCACATGTTTCTCAGCTCTTATCTTTCTACCCCAGCCTGTGGACACTTCTGTCATGACTACAGTCTTAGAACTACGTGGGAATATTTTACTCCAGTCTGTAGATGAATGTAAAGAATAAAGGAAGAAAACAAGATCTTAAAGTTACAGTGAGGGAGCTGGAGGTGGCTCAGTGCTTAGCAGCACTTGCTGCTCTTACAGAGAACCCCAGTTTCCTTCCCAGCACCCACAAGGTGCCTCACAATCCTCTGTGACTACACTTCAGGGCATCCAACACTCTTCTGACATCCGAGGGTACCAGACATGGACACGGTGCACATACGTACACACAGGCAAAACATTCATTACATGTAAGATAAAAATTAACACATCTTTAAGATAGGACATAATAAAGGACAGAGACAGACTAACATCCAGGCTTGCTGATTTCCAGGGCTGTCAGGAAGCTGGCATGGCTCTCTACATGATGATTTTTCCTCCTTTGGCACCATAACAGATTCTTTAAAATCCCATCATCCATGTTGCTCTAGAGTCAGCACTGTCCAAGGGGAATTGCTACATTGATAGGATGCTCTTTATTCATATAGATATTGGGTACATGAACTTAGAAAGTTGAATTTTGGTTAGTTTGATAGAGGAACCACAGGTAGATAACTGCTGCCTTATTGGATAGCTGGGCTAGATGTCTAGAGACTTAATTACTTCAGCTCCATCCAAACTAAGGCCTTGATTTCACTGAACCTTCTGACATGGTAGCATGAAGTTCCTGCCTTGTCCATGTCTAGTCTTAGCTAAGCCTCAGTTTTCAGAAGAGAGCATCTCTATGGCAATCATGGACTCACCCAGATGGGGAGGGTGCTACTACCTATGGCACACTTTATTTTTTCCCACTGGGGTCCGAGAAAGCCTCTACCCATGTCTGTCTCTGACTTCTTGGCCTTAAAGGCCAGGGAATATGCCACTGAGGCTGGGGTAACATGTGGGACATCTAGATACTCTGTTGTCTCTTCCTGAACACAGGTGAACCCCTGGTAAAACAGGACAGCAAGCAAATCCAGGTGGACCTTCAAGACCTGGGCTATGAGACTTGTGGCCGCAGTGAGAATGAAGCTGAACGTGATGAGACCACCAGCCCCGGTAAGTACACAGTGAGCGTGGGGGGGGGATGTCTTCCCCTGGAGTCATAGGCCACTCCCACCTGTGATGAGACCACCAGCCCCGGTAAGTACACAGTGAGTGTGTGTGTGGGGATGTCTTCCCCTGGAGTCATAGGCCACTCCCACCTGTGATGAGGAGTGAGGCAGGGGAATTGGGATTGAAGGATACCTAGGACTAGAGCAGGACAGAAACTTTGGAGAACTCTTCAAAGTGAGGCAATCAGTTTGAGCTTCTCATAGCTTCTAGCACACTGCTAATTAAAAAAAACTCAATATAACTGCTATTATAGAAAAATATCTAGGTTTTAATGTATACATAACTGTAAGTTCAGAGTAATTTTTTTTAATTTTGTATTCACAAAGGACTATTGGGAAGCCCAGGATTTCTAGAGATTCCTAGGATTCCTAGAGATTCCTAGGATTCCTAGAGATTCCCAGGACTATTGGGAAGCCCAGGATTCCTAGAGATTCCCAGGATTCCTAGAAGCTGGGGCAGTTAGGGACAGGAACCCAAAGACTGAATTTGGTGTAAATTCTTTCTTTCTCTGTGCCTAAAATGGCAATAAAGCAACTGTCCAGCTCACTGGGTACTCATATCAATGAAATGAATAAATTCTAATAAAACACTCCAGCCAACATTTTCCTAGTTAAAATAGTGGCTATTATTGTCATGCTGGCTACCTGGCTACCACCCTAGCACAGCTTATGGTGATATACTGACTTGTTCAGCGAGGCCTGTTTCCTAGGCCTATTTTTCATGCCATTACAAGCCAGTAGTTTTAAATGATAGCACTATTAAGATCCATTGCAGAAGCCATTTGTTCTTCAGGCCTTGTGGTCATTTTAAACACATGAAGCTTTGTTAATGTCTCACTTAAGAGGCACTGGCTGGGGCTGGAGAGATGGCTCAGCGGTTAAGAGCACCCTCTGCTCTTCCAGAGGACCCGGGTTCGATTCCCAGCACCCACATGGCAGCTAACAACTGTCTGTAGTTCCAGTTCCAGGCAAACACCAAGGCAAATAAATAAATAAAGTTTTTTTTTTTTTAAAAAAAAAAAAAAAAAGAGGCACTGGCTGACTTGTGTGTTAAGGACACAGGACACTGGAGGGTTTGAACTCTGGATCTGTTGTGTGTCCTGCATGCTAGCTAGCTTACCACTTTCATGCCCTCCTAGAGAGCCTTTTGGGTTCTCCAGCCAACAAGATGGAAAGTGAGTGTACCTTGCTCACAGGAAAAAATACTAAATGTGAAGGGCTATCATACAGCCAGACCTAAAGAAAGCGCTGCTCTGGGTCTCACCCCAGTACTTGATCATGTGACTATCCTGCTGCCCTCAATAGTGGCGCCTCCACAGCAGCACCTCCAGCTTTTCTTCAGGAAGATGTCTTTGTCTCTTTCAGAGTGTGAGGAGCATGATAGCCTGAGGCCCACGGTGCTCATGGAGGGGTTGTGCTCTGAGCAGGGATACCTCGACCCTGTCCTGGTCAGCCCACCTGTAAAGAAGCCTTTGGAGAATAAACTGGGGAGGCAGGATGGGTTCCAGGTGCGTGAAAATTTGGATGACAGCTCTATCCTGAGGAAGGACATCAGAGATCTGAAAGCCCAGCTACAGAATGCCAACAAGGTTATTCAGAACCTCAGGAATCGCGTCCGGTCCCTCTCAGCTACAAGTGATTACTCATCCAGTCTGGAGAGACCCCGGAAGCTGAGAACCATTACAACCCTTGAAGGGTCTTCACCTCACAGTGTCACTGACGAAGATGAAGGGTGGCTGTCTGATGGCACTGGGGCTTTTTACCCTCCAGGGCTACAGGCCAAAAAGGATCTGGAGAGTCTCATCCAGAGAGTATCTCAGCTGGAGGCCCAGCTCCCAAAAACGGGACTAGAGGGGAAGCTGGCTGAGGAGCTGAGGTCTGCCTCGTGGCCTGGGTAAGTGGGGGACTGTTCGGGACCCCACGTGGTTGATGTTTGAGTCTGTGCTTGGAACAGAGCCCTGGCAGTTGTAAGGGAGGATGATGTATCCAGATGATCAGAAGGACACTTATTTAAACAGTGGTTGAGCTGAGAGAAGGCCCAGGACAAACATCGGCACATCAGAGGGTGACAGCAGATCTTTGAGATGTCCTGTTACAGATGCTAAGAACGTGACAGTTTAAGTGGTCCAGGGTAGTGGTGAAACTTGTCTCAGATGCCTGAAATTCTAGCCCTGCAACTTAGGAGATGTGCTAACTATTTAACCATTCCCCATCTATTTACTTACCTATGAAGTGAAGCAAAGAGAGAACTCAACTCTAGGATAGTTGTTGGACTTAACTGAACTATTACACGTGTTTCTAGTATCTGGCATGATAAGCTCTCAATGCTATTTTCTCGATTACCAATAAGTTATGCTGAAAAATATTGAGTGGACATGCATCTCAGCCTCTGTCCTGAGACTACTGCTGAGTAACAAACTACTCTAAGACATAGGTGACTTTACAATCTCTCATGGCTCTCTGGGCTGACTCAGTTCAATTGGATCCCCCCACGCAACTGCCATCAGATGAAGGCTGTGGCCAGAGTGACCTGAAGGCTTTTTGAGGTGGGCATGGATTCTTTTTCCACGCCTAAGCTCCTGGCTTTTCCCATTCCCCATGGGGCTGTGTCTTGGAGGACGTCGTCTCCTTTGGACTTTGGTTTGTCATGGTGCGATAGTGTTTGTTACTGCTGCACCTATGTGAAAGCTACTATCAAGGACAGGAAGTAGATCTTGCCAGGCAGCTAAAGAACTACTGTCACTTGGCACAGTGATGTCCCCATTCTGTTATCTCGGGTAACATGGTCACAGAGTCTTCCAGACTTAACTATGTAGAGAATAACCCTTTCTCCCTGAGAGAGGACTGGTAAAGTCATGTTGCAGGACAGTATATAACATGGGAGACTATAATTATTATCTTTGTAAAATGCATCTGCTATAGTATCAGAGCATAGAAGAAATTCATGCATCTGATGGTATGTGAAATAGAAGATAGAGGTACTCCTAGATAGGCTTAGGATTTTTAAAAAGTCCAAATATTTATAGGGTGTCTACTGTGTGTCCATACTATACTGGAGCTGTATGAGAGGTAAAACATGTGGTTTTCTTTACTCTCACAGAACTTATAGTTTAGATTTGAGTATAAGACTAACATTATAGAGGAGTTAAGAGCAATGGCTTTCTAAATGTTTTGGTATAGTAGTTTCTCAGTGTAGGATTTACTTTTAGACAGCGTCCATAGGTAGTGCACGTCCTGAGTCAGGGAGTTCCTTAGATGTGGTATCACAGAGGACTTTCCAAAGAGGCCTCATAACTTATCATTCTCTCTTTTTTATTCTTCCTCTCCCCTTTCTTTCCTGAATTAGAAAATATGATTCCTTGATTCAGGATCAGGCCCGAGAACTATCATATCTGCGTCAAAAAATACGAGAAGGGAGAGGTATTTGTTACCTTCTCACTCAGCATGCAAAAGATACAGTGAAATCTTTTGAGGACCTCCTAAGGAGCAATGACATTGACTACTACCTGGGGGAGAGCTTCCGGGAGCAGCTTGCCCAAGGGGGTCAGCTGATGGAGAGACTGTCCAGCAAGCTCAGTACTAGTAAGTTGGCCACTGGCACAGTCGCGGCTCCGGCAGCTACCATTCCTTCACAGCAGCATCCCGTCCCACAGTCCAGGTTCCCTTCATGTCTTGAAGGTCATTCCCAACCAGGACCTCTGTGAACAGCACCAAGCATGACTATGCGGGTTGTAGAGCTAGGCATAGTGGCATGCTGCTATAATCAAGAGGCCAAGGTGTAAAATTTTGAATTTGGGCCAGCCATCTCAGATACAAAAGAAGGTTGATATGGAAGAACTGATAGTCACCTGGCTGTGTATGTAGAAGCCAAGCAGCCACAGAATGTGGAGGCCAGAGTCTTTCAGAGACTATCTGGGGAAGTGTCTTGTGACCAGTGAGATAAAATATATGTCAGTTTTTAGCTCCAGTTTGCACATATGAAATCATTATTGTGAACACTAGGTTGGGGTGACTTCCCTGGTGACATTAGATGAGCTGCTTGCTCACCTCTCTGAAGAAGGATTACCATAGGTGTTCTCCCACAAGTGGAATCAGGAGACATGCTGGGAGATAATAACACAGTGATCATGGAAGCAAGAGGCAAGTTATTAGGGACCAGAAAGGGGCCCACATGAGGGGTGAGGGTACATGTGAGACACAGGACTTTATGACCCAAGTATCTTATGTATATCTGTGGAAGTCTCATCCTGAAATTCATTCTTTTGCACAGTTAATTTATGCTGATAAAAAAAGACATAGCCCATGGCTGGGAAGTAGCTCAGTCAGTCAGTGATTGCCTTGAATTCAATCCCCAGCATCTACATAAGAAAAACTGTACATGGTAGAACACACTTGTAAGCACAGCCCCAGAGGAGCTAGAAACAGATGGGTGTCCTGGACTTGCTAGCCAGATGAGTCCAAGTTCAGTGAGTCAAAAACGAAGGAATAAAATGATAGGTGGCTCCTCTGAGCAGTAATATCCAAGGTTGCCCTGGGTGTAAGCGCATGCAGAACTTGAGAGCTCAAAATAATTTTCCTGAACCTGTGTGTGACATAATCACTGCTCTATGCCTTGGGGGAGCTGCGCTTCCTAATGTGTGATGTGGAATCTGTTTAACTTTTGTTACTTTCTAAACTTGATTTTCAGAGGATCATAAAAGCGGGAAGAAAGAAGGAACTGGGCTTGAGCCGCTGGCCCTCAGGTGACTTTGAAGACAGTCTGGTAGAGGGGCCCAGACAGGGTAGCCCCGACCCTACAGACCAGGAGGGGAAGCTGAATGATATTAGTTCATTTGTCCATGGAACACTTACTGTGTTTTTCCAAGTTTTTTCTCTTTTGGTATAATCTCATCACCATAGTAACGCTGTGGGCGTGGTAATAAAGCTAAAAGCAGTCTGACACATGAATGAACCACGTGTGTTTCAAGAGTCTTAGCTTCAGCAAGGTTGGCCTGCCCTGGGATTTAATGACAGCCAGCTCAGGAGTCACTTGATTTCCTATGACCGTATGTGGAGAAAGCGGCAGAGATGGTGCAGATCAATGGAAAGCAACAGTGTTGCCTTAGGGAAAATAGTCTTTAATGTTCATGAAGACACCACTCAGGATCATAAGTGGCCACTGAGCTCTTTGAGGTGTTTGTGGCTTCTCAGAACATCAGTGGTGAAAGCCGTGGCATCTGCAGTTCTTCATGTTTCTCACATATCACAAACACACCAAGGGCCTGCACTTGAGCCAACTAGACAGCTCTACTTACGCTAGGTTTGGATATTGGGACACCATTCGTTCCACATTTTTCAAGGCTTCCTTTTAATTTTATACTTGTTGGAGATGCTAATAGGCCTCAGACTGCACCTGTTTAGAGGCCACTTATTAAGCAGCTGAGCACGTGGCCTGGCTATTGTGTGGCTACCATTGTCTATCCATTTACACCACACTCAGTCAGAGATGTATTGTTTTCATATTCAATACAGAATTGTGCCTTGGGCTTATGTAGGTTTCCCCGTGGGCTTTAGTGAAGACCAGCTGGTCTAGGTGACCTTGGTCTCATCCGTGGCCTGTCTCTCTCCCCACCAGACTCAGCAGGGAGCTACAGGAGAAGGAGAAAGTGATTGAAGTCCTGCAGGCCAAGCTGGATAGCCGGTCTCTCTCACCCCCCAGCAGCCATGCCCTGTCTGAGTCCCACCGCTCGGCCAGCAGCACATCCTTCCTGTCCGATGAGACGGAAGCCTGCTCTGACATGGACATAGCCAGCGAGTACACACACTATGAAGAGAAAAAGCCTTCACCTGCTCACTCAGGTAGCCTCCATCATCAGAATAGCACCTTCTCTGTATAGATTGAGAGGAGCCCCTGGGATGCAGACCTTATAGTCCACTTTGGTGTATCAGGCTGGATGGGACATGGCTCTGGGACCAAGTTTCATGCATAGGCTCCCATGCTTAGGTCCTTACTCTGTTGCTAACTTTGTAAGTAATTCTGCTACTCTTGAGTTCTGCTATCATGCACATGATAACATGTGAGTGAGAAGATGGTAGCCAGCCTTCACCTCTCACTGAATCGGTCTGATAGACCTCCTTCCTTGAGGTAGAATGCCTCATATCCTTGTAGTTTCTACACAGTGGCCCCTGAGTATCTGTGGGCTTCCAAGGATGCTGCCATATGTGCCGCTTCAGGATTTCCAGGTTCTAAACTCTCTGTCATCCCAAAGGTGATTTTCTTACTGAAGGAGCTATCTAAAAGTAAGAAACTAAATACTGCAAATGGTCCTTGTCCTTAGGCATTTCGTAACAGCCAGCCTCTGGCCCTGATACTCCTAGATAATATAAGGCCTGGGTTCCAGTTCTCCGTCGAACACCAACCATTTTCTTTCATTCATGGGTTTTGTAGAGTCCATCCATCATTCAAGTCATTCTACTGTGTTGTCTTCTAAACCATCAGCAGCCAGTGCATCTCAGGGGCTTAAGGTCGAGTCCAGAAACAGCCCCATCAGCTTGCCAGCTCCCCAGAATCCCCCCAAGGAGGCCAGCCAGGCCCATCCAGGTATGCAACAGCCAGTGGGATGGTAGCTTCATCTCTCTCTCAGCATCCTGCTTGGTTTTCCTTCAGGGATAACGGTGGAAACTGTTAGAAACCTAAATCCATGACATTCTAGACAAATCAGGAGGCTATTTTCATTCACATTCTGTGTCTGATTTTCAAAAATTAGAAAACAAGAAATCTGTAATTAGCTTTGTTCTTTGAACCAATTTTGACCAATTATTGACTTTTTTAATAAGCACCTTCATCCTTTTCTCTAACTCACCCATTTTCATAAGATTATAATACCAAAGAGACCAGAAGGAGACTCACATCTCTTAATTCTATTTATGCTACCTACTTAACAATGCCTTTTTCCATAGATGATGCAGCTAACATCATAGCTAAATGCCACTTCTTTTATATTACCATCAGTGGATTTACATGGATCGATTGTCCATGATGTGTACATGGTGCATCTCCTGAAGACAGTGAAGCATTCACTTTTATGCCTCAGCATAGTTGTCAGTGGTCACATTGATCATTCACAGCTCTGCTTCAGAGACAGCAGAGAAAAGACAGCCCCTACCTCCTGCCTTCTTCCATGGCTGGCTACCTTCATATAGTGTGTGATGAGGTCTGGTTCCAAAAAGGCACAACCTTATTTTATGCCACTTTTACCCCTCAGCAATCCAACCACAGTCTTAAGGAAGAGGGGTTGGTACTCTTTCTCTGCCTGAGTCTCTGTGGTTTTGGGTCTGAGTGAGCAGCAGCTAGACCAGGAGATTACGAAGAACATAAATAACCTGCCTAAATGCTTTCAGCTCAAACAGAGCCTAAGGTCAGGAGTTTTAACATCACAGTGCCTTCCTAAAGGATGCCTGGGCTGTGACTCTGGGTAGTTTGGGTGTCTGCAGCATCACTTCAATACAGTATCAGCACCATGGGGCCAATGGTATACTGTAGTCACATCTTCTACATAAGTCCTCCTCCTCAGGATAGTATTGATTTCTGCCCTGCTCCCCACTGGAAAAAGATTCAAACATTAGATTTTCATAGTGTTTCGGAAGAGTTGGCTACATATGGACTACATGGATCACTGGGGGAAGATTTTTTAATTAAACATATGGGTCCTACTCAAAAAGTTTCTAATTCTACTACTATGCACTAAGGCAGTCTCTGTACTGTGTCAGTGATGTGCACCTTTAACCCAGCACTTGAGGCTCATCTATGCTGCATAGTAAGATCCTATCACAGGAAGTGAGGAGGAAAGAAAAGGAGAAAAGGGAGTGGTGGGACCTTTTAAGAAGCAGGAACAGGAAAATGGAAGAAGTTAAAAACGAGACAGTACCCTCCTGGGAAAATACCATCAAAGTGTATCACACACACATATAAAAATGTCACAACGAAGTCCATTTTCTATACAATTAATATAAGATAATAAAAATATTAAATAGTTTTCAAGCCATTATCTCAGCTGTTTCTAATCTTGTGAATGAACACACCAGACACCTACACTAAATCTACTCCTACTACCTGGTTCAGCCTTCCTTCTTGAGGATGACTCTAACACAGTCACAAAGGAGTTCTGGATAAGTATATAGATGGTCTTTCCTCAAAGAAAAAAGCTGGTACATTCTAGGACCAGCATCCCAGGGCCTTTGAGAAAATAAGCATAGCCAGCCTGATGTGCAGTAGGTATGCATCATACCAGTTTGATCTGGAGCCAGTTGCCTCTATATTGAGCAGAGGATATATATACAGGTGGGCTTGGCAAAGGGTAAGAGGGAGACACCTGCCAGGCTGCTTCTTACTGGCTTAGCCTGTACCACATTAAGTGCTGGCCACATGGCAGGCCCACATCTGATCAGGGAATGATCTACCTTCTGTTTTTCCTCTTACTTCTCTCTAATGATGTCTCCTTTCTCCCAAATTCTTTATTTCTAGGCTTTCATTTTAACTCCATATCCAAGCCGGCTAGCCTTTCCCGGGCACCTATGCACTCAACTCCACCCAGCTTCATGCCTTTCAGCCCCTCTGGCCCTCCCCTTCTTGGTTGCTGTGAGACACCAGTGGTGTCCTTGGCTGAGGCTCAACAGGAGCTGCAGATGCTGCAGAGGCAGCTGGGAGAAAGTGAGCACTGCTGCCTTGGTGTGCTTACCAGCCTCGCTGTTGCTCTGCATGGCTTTAGCTTGATGGGGGTAAAGGGAAAACTAGGCACGTGTCACAGGTGGCTGCTGGACGGAAAGCTTGCTTGCTGTTGTCTCTGGGGTGTGCCCCATCAGCTACAGGAAGGAGTCAGAGACTTTCAACCTGGCTCTCACAGACTGCTAACAGGCACAACACAGTATGTGAATATGCATCGCTGGCAGTCTGGGAAATGCTTAATGGCAGGAGGGATAAAGAAGTGATGCTTTGCCTTTACAGGGTAACGTAACTCATAGAAGTGTGGCCATATGCATAGACTGCTCTTGCTGTAGATCGTTCTTAATGGACTTGAGTAGCCGACATCATCAGCTTGAGATACAAAGAGTGATGTCACCATTCAGAAGCAGAGTGGGGACAGCCCTTTCCTTGTTGTCCAAAGTTCATTCTGCCCTCAAACAGGAAACAGGATAGATGGACAGAATTGTAACCACAGGCCATGACAAGCAACTGCTGTGAATTCTGACCTCTGACCCCATAGGTAGTTAATCATATGTGATTGCACAGTTCATAGAAAAGATCTGCAGTGTGTATGCGCTGATGCCTCACTGTACAATTTTATGCAGGTAATCACGTTAGCTATAGAAAAACAAAAGAGTTACTTTGTAGTAATGATTTTTTTTAAACTTTATTTATTTATTCGCCTTGGTGTTTGCCTGGAACTGGAACTACAGACAGTTGTTAGCTGCCACGTAGGTGCTGGGAATTGAACCCAGGTCCTCTGGAAGAGCAGATGGTGCTCTTAACCACCGAGCCATCTCTCCAGCCCCCTGTAGTAATGATTTTTAAAGACAACTGGAAAGGGATTGAGAATTTCACAGAAGTCACATTCTATGGCTGTAACAGGGCTGGGATGAACCAGAGGTTAACAGCAAAATTCCCCACAGGGAATACTCTACACACCCAGAGTATTTACAGACCACACATCACAGCCAAGGATTTCTATCTGAAAAGCCCCTACGGACACTGCATCAACCTTTTTTTTTTCAGGAGGGAATCAACCCCTAAAATGGATAGTTTGTTTCGTGTGCACCCAGCTTGATTTACAAAATCCAACAGACTATGACTTCAGGAGAGTTTGCCAATTCTGTAGACTATGTAATCTAAGGGAATAAATCTTCTGTTATCAGTTTTCTTCAGAACATCAGTATAGGGCTATCTAACATGACTGTGGTCTTGCTGGAGCCTCACGGGTCCTGTGAAGTGCAGCTAAGACTCAAGGTCACTGCCCAGTGGGAGAGATGGGCTTAGAGCTTGTCTGCTCCTGGTGTGTGGTCCCCCATACCTTTGTACTGGGGTACAGATGCCGTGCTGCTTGAACCCAGTGGCAACACTCTGGTAATTTTTTCAGCTATTCTCTTTAGAGATCAGCAGATGAGCTAGAACTTATAACCTGAAACTTCCACCAGCAGGTCCAACACCCACAAATATGCTCATGTCAAAATGGCCTGACATTCTTTGGCTTTCGCTTCCTTCTGTCCACCCTTTTCCTTTCCCATTGCATGGTTGGCGGCAGATCTTTATGAAGGAAAAGAACAGAAGGAGAACCCTGTGGATAACACTTTTTGTACTCTTTTCTGCGCCTAGTAAGACAAAATCTATGGTGCCCAGGTGTGTGTGTGTGTGTGTGTGTGTGTGTGTGTGTGTGTTTACATTTCCTCAGGTGTGTTAGCATGTAGCCTGATTTGAGAACCAGTTGTACCTGAGGATAAAAATCAGTCAGTGGCCGTTGTACTAATCCTTGTTCAGAGTCTGGATGGCTTGAGGAAATGATGGACTCATTTTTGTTTTCTTAGAGGGAACTGCCTGTCTATTTTGCCTGTGTTGACAGTTGGAAGAAGCAGCCTTCCACATGGTCTGAACTATTGCCCTGTGCTCCTCTTTGCACACACACGTCCCTTTTCCTAGTCAGAGCTTTCAAAAAAAAAAAAAAGCAGAAATTTAAACTCTGCAAGGACCTCCTTTCAGACACTTCCTACATAGGTCAGAAACAGGCTGTATAGGCTATCACCTGAACTCCTGCCTACATGGCTGAAGGAGGGGGATGTGGTTTCACAGGGTCCCTAAAAGCATCATCCTATGAAAGAAGAGGTCCTATCACCCTCCTTGGGACATGTCTGATGATTCTTTAAGGGTGGATGACAAACCAACCTTAATCTGTCAAATCTTGTGGAAGGATCCAGATCACTGCTTCTCTTACAGAGTTTGCCCAACCCAACCAAAGAATTCTTCAACCTGGAAACATCTAAGTAGCGTTTATACCCTGACTTCCTGATGGAGACGTGGAAGGACTCACTAAAGGCTGGCTCTGGGGGATGGCAAATACAGGCAGGCAGATACTCCCATTTGTGGGTGTACCCAGTCAGATAGCTCATCACATTCTTTACCCCTAACTTTGGGGTGACTCCTACTTCCAGAACTTTCCTGGGTTCTATCATGAAGAAAGACAGCAGGACCCAGAAGTAGAGCACCCCCCTCACCCCCGGGCTTTTCCTCTGTGTACACAGGCAACTTTCGGATCCTTCATTATCCTTTGCTTATTGGCATCTCGTGCTAGGAAATGTAGAGAGTGAAAGTCAGGTTGAGCTTTTGCACCTTCATCTAACTGATATCCTGTGATGAGCTGGGGAACTGGCATCCCCACCCGCCATGTCCATCACTAGTCTCCTCCTCAGTGGTCTCTATGTCCCTACTGGTTCTTGGCATCTGACAGCATGTTGTCTGTTACCTTCTGTGTTTCCTTCTGTGCAGGTGTTAGCATGGCTCATCCTGCCTCCACAGCTACACTGCTGAGCAGCCATCCAGAAGAGACCTCTTCCCACTACCTCAGCCCTGCTCAGCCCCACTCTCCTACAAGGGCCCTCATAGAACTGGGCAGAATCCCAGAGCCTGGATACCTGGGTAGCAGTGGCCAGTGGGACATGATGAGGCCTCAGAAAGGAAGTCTCTCTGGGGACCTGTCCTCAGGCTCCTCACTCTATCAGCTTAACTGCAAACCCACAGGTAATACACAAAACTGGGACATTTTTTTTCGGTCGGGAAATGTATAAATGGGATACAACTTCTCCACCCTTCAAATATCCAATCACACCAATTGGAGGGGTATAACTAAGGAGGCAAACAGAATGATGAAGCTCAGTTCCAACAGTAAAAAACTGAATATCTAGGAGATAGCCCAAAGTGAAAGGGTCTGCTTGTAACCCAAGAGTACTTCTTCTGGGTCCTTCTGGGTCCTAGATCCAGGCAGGGGACTCCTTATTCCTGACTTACTGAAACAGTGTAGGGAACATGCCAGGTAGGTTGATGATATATAGTTTTTACCTTAGGCCTTCTCTTTAGGTGGGAAAGGATGGATTTAAAAAAATGTCAAGTCATATATCAGTAAAAATAAAGAGACTGAAGAAAAAGGCGGTAAGACTTCTCTGTCACACACCCCCATCCCCAAAACCATACCCAAGAAGTGGACATGCCTTGCCAGCTGGTGTCGGGCTCAGTTAGAGCTATCAAATATATTTTAAGTGATGAGTAGCTCCTTTTCACTGATGGAGGCCTGTGGGCTTTCCTTAGCAAAGAATATAGTGGGCAGAGGAAAGCCATGTTAGGGTCAGCCTGAGTGTGCTCTAGCAGCGCTCGCCCACCCTAGCAAGCACTGTTGTAGCCTCTGCCTTGTTCTGGGATGGCTGCAGGGGCTGACCTGTTGGAAGAGCATCTCGGTGAGATCCGGAACCTGCGCCAGCGCCTGGAGGAGTCCATATGTGTCAATGACCGGCTTCGGGAACAGCTTCAGCACAGACTCACCTCCACAGCCCGGGAAAGCGGTAGGCAAGGCCCAACCTCTGTCCTGACTGCAGGAAAGACCCCAGGCAGAGCCTCACATTTTTCTAAGCACTCCAGTACCGTATACTGTGACACTTGATTGTCCCAGTACTGTCAGATGTAGCTAAGCTCAGAGACTGACTTTCTCAGGCAAAGATCTGGCCTCTTGTCCTTAATCTGCTTCCTTGTAAGCAGCAGAGCCATGGCTACAAAGACACCCCCACCCACTTCACTTCGGAGGCCATCAGTTCCCACCTCTACACCCTCCCTCAGATGTTGTCATTGGGACATCACCCTTCATACCTGCAGTTGCGCCTTCCACACAGCAGCCTCAGATAGAGAGAAAAGGCCTCCTACAACATTACAGTGCCTGTATGAGCTAGAGTCACACAAAGGATGTGAGCTCTGAGAACAAACAGATCACTCAGTGTCAGCCATTGTGCTCAAGTTAATCCCTGGCCTTGAGGGCCAGAGGTTTCTGCTGGGTCAGGACTGCATATCTTTGAGGGAATAGAAATGCATCTGTTACATAGGACATATGTGTGTGTTTTCTGGGCTAGGCTCCACCTCTCACCTCTACAGTCAGGGCCTGGAGTCCATGCCTCAGCTCTACAGTGAGAACAGAGCCCTACGGGAAGAAAACCAAAGCCTGCAGACTCAGCTCAGTCAAGCTTCCAGAGGTGGGTTGTAAAAAATCACAAACTACAGTTCCTCCTAGGTCAGTCTCAACCCTGGCTGTGACCCTCACCCACTGGAAAGGCAAAGAGAAAACTAATGTAACAACTACCAATCCAAGATGTACATGTTAATTTACCTACAAAGGCTAGTCCCTAACACAGTGGTTCTCAAACTGTGGGTCGTGACCTCTTAGGGAGTTCAAACAATATTTTCACAGGAGTCACCTGAGACCATCAGAAAACACAGACATTTACAACATATTCGTAACAGTAGCAAAATTACAGTTATGAAGTAAGAACAAAAATAATCTCATGGTTGGGGTCACTATAGCATGAGGAACTGTATTAAGGGTCACATCCTGAGGAAGGATGAGAAGCACTGCTCTGAGAGACCCCAACCCTGGACCTCAGGCTGCTAGGTTCTGAGAATGACTCCATGAAGCCCACCCCTCCTGGAAACCCACCCGCATGGTCCAGCTCACTGACCACCCAACTGTCATGCCAGTTTGGAATCTGCCTCATTCCTCTTGCTTGGGATTGGGGTCGACAACAGCAGGAAACATATGCATCTAGATTCTATCACCCATCTCCAGACAAGTACAGCTGCAGGCTGCTGTCTGGGTCCTGTCCCGCTACACCCCTACTCAAGCCACTCTCTTCTGTGGTTCCACATCCTCTAGAACTTTCCCAATCCTACTTAATGGCAGTCTGTAAGTGGGTATCATTTCCCATGTGGCCTGAGAGGCAAATGATTTTAAGTCAATGTATAACTAGTAACATTATTTTAATTTACAAATATCTACTGAACAGCTATTAAAAGGCTTAGAGTAACATATGAAAGAATTAAGTCCAGAATGAAGGAGTCCTTGTGGAGGCAAAGGCAAGAAGAGAGGTTTCTGAAGTAGCTGCTCCAGTACGAGAAGACTTGAGAAACAAGGCCCCTGCTGGGAACATCACTAAGGCTGATGGATAGGGGAGGCAGAGAGATTAACTTACTAGGGCATGCTGGGAGACAGTAGACAGAGACCCAAATGAGTACACTTTTAGTCAAAGAGCCCCTGTAGATCATCTTCAAGGAGTTTTGATCAGAGAGATGTCACATGGCTAGAAAACACTAAGTATCCCAATTTTCAAAATGGTGACAAAATTATATTCTAAAAACTATAAACAAGAAATCAGTGCTGGTCTTTGCTATGAGGTGGAGGGTTGAATGTCTGCCTGTGAGTGCCTAGAAAACGCTGCTTTCCCTCAGGGCAGGTGTGCTTAACAGAGGGTCAGACACCATAAATAAAGAGACCCACAGCCCCCTAGGATGTGGGGTCCCCTAAGCCAGACTGCTCACCCACACGGGACTTTTCTTCTCCTGGCCTCACAAGTATTTGGGTTTGACATAAATATCCCTGTCCTGCTCATCAGGACACTCCCAGGAAATGGACCGCCTTCAGGAGGCTCTGCTCTCCTCTCGGTCCCAGCTTCAAGAGCTGGAGAAGGAGCTGGAGCAGCAGAAGGCCGAGAGGCAACAGCTGCTGGAAGACTTGCAGGAGAAACAGGAAGAGATCTTGCATTTCCGGGAGGAGAGGCTATCCCTCCAGGAAAAGGACTCCAGGTAGGCGGGGTCCTGATAGGTCACTCCCCCTTTCTGTGCAGCCGGTAGTGAGGGGAATTCAGGCTCTCCTCTGTTATTTATGCCACACTGGTCACCTGGAGCAAAAGGAAGACTCCATTGGGGGCAAAAAGAATAGTTTTTGGTGCTACAAAATAGAGAGAAAAAAGTTATGTTGCAAAGGTCTTCGTCTGTCAGAAACAGGCGGGAGAGAATTCCCTGGCTTCCCATTAGATCCAGGACATCACTTTCTCCATAAACTGCAGGTTGCTGTGCCAGTAGAAGCCCTGTGTCTGTCTGTCAGCCTGGAGAACACTGTGGGGCCAGTGAGGGGCCTGTGAGGCGTTTGCATGGCCTCCAGCAAAGAGTGCTAATGCTCAGACTTCAAGTGAATTTACTTTACCTGCCCCAGACTCTGCTATATGACAGCCAGCCACCCCATGGGTTGACACCTGGGGCTGAGATTTCCCCAGGCAAAGGTTGGCTCACAGCTCATTCTCCATCCCCCTCCCTGCTCCACCCCATGGTTCAGTGAACCTTTCTTTGCCTCTCCCTGACAGGCTGCAGCACAAGCTGGCCTCCCTACAACAGCAGTGTGAGGAAAAACAGCAGCTCTCCCTGTCCCTGCAGTCAGAGCTCCAGATCTACGAGTTGCTCTGTGGAAATGCAAAGACGAGCCGGAAAGGTATGTGGAGCCCAAGGGTGAGGCACTGGTGCCATGAGTGAGTCAAGCCTGAGTACTCTTGAGGACAGACCACAAGACTCACTTCCCATGGAAATAATCAAAATGAATTTAATCAGGGGCAATATTAGAGCACATTTTTGTTTCAGTAAAGTACTGCTCTAGAGCTGTTACCATCTGAGAAGATTTTAAATGCGCTAAAGGATGAACATGGCAGCCTGTACAATGGACATCTGCCCTCCTCCCTTCCCCATATGGAGACACTGACTCAAAACCGAAAGAAAGTAAATGCCTAATGCAATGCCACCATTAGGTCTTACATTTCAAGCCTAGGTTTAAATATTAGGTACTTATTGAACAGTTTTTCCATCTGCTGAAATCAAAATCTTGTTTTTGAGAATCTTCATATATTTCCCTACTCAGTTAGAGAAAAGTATGAGTTATGTTAATGAGTTATAGCAGGTGATAATAGGACTGACATCATGTAATGTAATCAAATGGGGAAAGGTATAATGAGTTACATTATGTTAATGAGTCATAGCATATTATAACAAAGCTGACATCAGATAAATATCATCAGCAAAGATAAAAATTAAATCATAAGCATCAGTGATAGAAGCACAGAATGGGGAGGCCCAGCTCTGTGGCTACTCGTGGTTTTGAAGACAAGCAAGTTGGTAAAATCATTTTTACATAAGGAAATTGTAGGGCTGTTGAAAGCCCCATTCAATCTGAGACCAAGGTGGTATAGATTTGATGCCCCTATGGTAAGGCCACATCTTATATACAGCTAGTTTGTAGGGTACTTGGCACCATGGGAAGCATAATTAAGGCAGGGGTCACAGTAGTCTGTCTCTATCCAAAAGGTCTTTTCCTTCCTTCCTCCCACCCTCCCTTCCTGGCTCAAACTCACAGAGATCCACCTGCCTCTGCCTCCCAAGTGCTGGGATTATAGGCACGCACCACCACTGCCTAGCCCCAAACTGAATTTCTTAACACTGGATCTAGCATCTGAATTTGATGAAGTGAAAGTGAATTAGAGCTTGACGTATAGGGAGCCCACCAGGCTGTGAATGAATGGCTGGAGTCATTCCAGAGCTGGGGTGCAGTGGGCCAGTCTGCCTGGGGGAGACTGATGTTAGAGTAGTGAGAAATCCAGATGGTATGGAGGGCAGCTTCTCACACATAGAAAACCTAAAAATCAAGACCAGCATTGACTTTCAAGGAAGATAGTTTCTATGGTGAAAACAGAGCTTTAAGATGCAAAGTCTGGGGGGCAAATTAGAGTCAGGAGATTTAATCTGGGGATCCTCTTGGGTAAATTAGAGAATGTAGGAAAGGGAAGGGGAGAAATGATGTAATTATATTATAATCTCAAATTTCTAAAATTAGAATAAAAAGGAGATATGGTGTTATTGGGACAGTAAAGGGCAAAGGGTGATTTTTTTTTTTTCCTCCAAAGCAAGCAGAAGTTAGTGAGAATTTGGAGCTAGGGGAAAAGAAAGTACAGAAGAACCCTGAAGCCACTTCACACACACACACACACACACACACACACACACACAGTGTGTACACCCCTCTCATGCTGGTCCCTTGGTGCACGGGTCCTTTAAAGCTCATTCCAAACTTACGACCCCCAGTGCTTCATAATTCTTTGTGATGAATTTAAAAATCCAGCAAGGTAGCTAAATTGCAGGGGTTTTCCACGTATTTATTTCATGACAAAACATAGCCAAAGTGACTGGAGGGTACCAGGTCTCTCTCTTCTTGACTATTCACATAGCTCAGGGCAGAGATAATTGTGTTAGGCTAAGGGCTGTAGGCCAGATACAGCAGAACAGGTAGTGGACAGTGGACATATGGTCCTGCTAGAATCCAAACGAATCCTGCCTTTCAAAATATAAGTGACTCTCAGGTTTTTCAGGGAAGAAATATCCAATTGTGGGCTGTTGATTAGCTCTCTCTATGCTTGCATGTAGAAATACATGCAGTGAGTGGAGATGGGAAACACGGAGAAGTTGGAAATTCACTTAGGAATTCCTTCTCCTGCTGTCAGGAAGCCTGTGTGTCCCTGTGATTCCTCTCTGAATATGGAATACATCAAATCTCCTAACATCAGTCTTCTCCAGTCCGTGCTTACTTGCTTCTAGCCTGCAAGAGGAATTTTAACACGAAGACACAGAATGCTTATTCTCACCTGCCAGTCCACATGCCCTGTAAACATACTTGACTAATGTGGCCCTTGGAGGAATTCCAGCCTAGTTATAGGTCACCTCACTCTACTCCTGTTGCTGTATGAGAATGGTTGTGTCTCACAGATATGTGACCAGGCCCCTTGAGACTGCAGTGGGACCCTTGGAAGAAAGGAATGTCACAGGGCAGCAGTCTGTCCTTTACGTGGAAATGCATGGCCGTGATACTAGGTCCCTCTCTTTCTTCTTTCCGCCTAGATTCCTGTCACCAAGACCCCAGTGAGTTAAGCCACCTGGTGGCCGAGATCCGAGCCCTGAGAACACAGCTGGAGCAGAGCATTCAAGTGAACGATCATCTGAGGCTGCAGCTGGAACAGCAGCTGGATTGTGGTACTGGCAAGGCTGGTCTCAACTCCTCTGTTAACCAGACCTTCTCAGCCAGTGTGGAGCAGGAAAACATGCAGCCACCCTTCCAAGGTAGGGAAGAAAAGGGAAACAGAGCCCCTGCCAGTGGAGATGTCTACGGCACAAGGTGTTGTCTTGCCGAACTGCTATGCCAGGGCAAGCAGAAACAGATGTTTTTACATAGCCTTCTGAGTAATAACCCAAGATTCAGAATCAGGCCTGTCTCAAGATTCCAAGTTTGCAACTTACAGGTTATCTGTTTGGGCAAAGTATTTAAACTCTCAAATGTTTAACCCTTAACTTACTCCACTTGAAAAGGGGACTGATAAGAAATATAGCATGAATCTATAGCATTAAATGATTGTCAAGGGCTTAGAACAATAAGGACTGGTTCCTCATATTTATGTAGGAATTTAGGATTTACCAAGTGTCTTCAAATATACAATTTAATTGAAAGAGGACATTTCCCCCATCTCTGTATTTCCCATGAGAAAATGGAGTCCCAAGACATTTAATAGAAAAACAAGAGTCATTAGGGCTAGGAGTCAGGAGCAGGAGCCTAGGGAGGAGTCAGGATCGGGAGCCTAGGGAGGAGTCAGGATCAGGAGCCTAGGGAGGAGTCAGGATCGGGAGCCTAGGGAGGAGTCAGGATCGGGAGCCTAGGGAGGAGTCAGAATCAGGAGACTGGGGAGGAGTCAAGATCGGGACTCTAGGGAGGAGTCAGGATCGGGAGCCTAGGGAGGAGTCA
>PVIH01007740.1:0-82046 GCA_004025045.1 Sigmodon hispidus
GATATGAAACTTTAGACTCACAATGATAAGGTAGATAATGGAATATTCTCTTTAATTTTGGAATACAAATAGACTGGATATTGTGACTGTAATTCTTGCTTGAGAGCTGTTCTGTTGTTTGTAATTTTGCTATATGGAAATTGAAACCTTCCTTTTTAATTAGACAGAAAAGAGGAAATGTGGTGGAATGTTCTCTGTATGATGTAAATAAATAACTGTTTGGACCCATGCAGGGCACCGTAGAAGTGGGTGGAGAATCAGAGGTAGCTAGGTAGAAGGAGGGTGGAGTTACTCACTCTGCATCAGACCCCCAAGAGGAGCAGACATGTAAGAGGTACCAGCCAGCCACGGGCTGAGCCACGTGGCGGGAAGATTAATAGAAATGGGTTAATTTAAGAAGAAAGAGCTAGCTAGTAATGGGCATAAGACATGGGCCAAACAGTGTTAAAGTATATAAGCGTGTGATTCATTTCTTTTGGGGGACAAAAGCTGCGGGCGCACAGACCAGGTTCCAAACCACCAGCGCCACACGTGTGCCATGCACAAACCTCCAGACCCAACACGGGTCGGGAAAAACTTACAACAACAGGTGGGTGCTTAGTGATATGGAAGCCAATTTGAAATAAAAAATTCTGGGGCTGGAGAGATGATTCGGAGGTTAAGAGCACTGATCGTTCTTCCAGAAGTCCTGAGTTCAAATGCCAGCAACCACACGGTAGCTCACTACCATCTATGATGACATCTGGTACCGTCTTCTGTATATACTGCATATTTAATAAATAAATAAATCTTTAAAAAAAAGAAATAAAGAATTACCTGAAATCTCCAGATTCCACGGAGCAAAGATCAACTGTCCTGATGGGCCCACCCAAGTTCTCCCAACATTGAACACCCTGCCTCTCCTCATGGAATCTCATGTCAGGAGAAGGAAAGAGCTGAAACCTGGTGTCAGACAAAGGAGAAATTTGTCTCTTAGAAAACACAGTTCTAACAACTTGTTACACTCCTTTTAGGATGAGATTGCAGCCCAGACAATGCTTGGTCAATGTGGACAGGACCACACCTCTGTCTAGACAGCTGAGTTGAGCCCATTTCTGTCTGTATTTAGATTTTTCTCTCACTGCATGGCTCTGCAGATGAACTGGAGTACGAGGTATCACTGGACTTCTTAGTCCTTCTTCCCAATGTGGCTACACTGGGAAGAGAATAAATATCCTCTTTCTGACTATTAATTTAAAAGTTTAAATTGCCCTCTTGAGGATTAATATCCTGACTTCTTGAGATACAGAATGTGATCCTGATTTCAGTACCACCAACAGACCCAGTTATGAAGTTATTTACATTGTGTATGTTTTAAACCTTTAAGAAATACATAGTTAATATTATAATTATTACAATGTTTCTTAGTCACGTTACAAAAATTCTTACATAGTGACTGTCTCTATGATAAAACACCATGACTAAGGCAACTTCTTTAACAAAGCATTTAATTGGGGATTGCTTATAATTTCAGAGGGTGAAGTCATGCCCACCAAGTCAGGGAGCTTGGCAGAATGCAGATAGGCAGGCAGGTAGGCAGACAGACATGGCACTGGAGCAGTAGCTAAGCACTTACATCCTGACCCACTGGCAGCAGGCAGAGAGAGAGAGAGAGAGAGAGAGAGAGAGAGAGAGAGAGAGAGAGAGAGAGAGAGAGAAAGAGAGAGAGAGAGAGAGATTAGGCCTGGCAGGAGATTTTGAAACCTTAAAAGTCCACCCTCAGTGACCTATCTACTCCAACAAATACACACTTTCTAATCCTTCCCAAACAGGTCTACTAACTAAGGATCAAGAATTCAAACACATGGTGACACCAACTAGGTAAACTGGAATGTTTCTTCATTCTATAAAAAGGATGAACTTTGTTTTTAAATAGCATATCTTGATACTATAGGTCTCTTGCACCTTCTGGCTAGGAACTCCTTTTAAAATTAAATATTATTTTTGCAAATTAAAAAAATTGCTTCACAAAAAAACTTTTAAAAGTATTTTGACAATTTCATACATATAGACAATGTATCTTCATCATAAATTTTGGTCTTCAGGTCAACTTCTAATCCACTGGTAGATGGATGGAGTACCTTGCAATCTTTCACCTTTGGTGGGGACACATCTTTTCTTGGGCTTATAGAATTACCAAGACTTGGTATGGGGTTAAGTTAGATGAAGACAAGCTTTGTCTTGGAGCTAAAAGAAGCCTTCTTACAGGATTCTAGGCTGCAGTCACATCTTTGGAGACCCCAGAGAACGAGGAACATCAGGGTTATATGAAAGTTGCAGTAACTCAGCCATGGTCTGATGCAACCTTGGTTGGTCCCCGTGGGACTCCCACGTGATCCTTGTGAGGCCCTGTGCTTGGAGTAAGGAAGGTACTGACCCAGCAGGAAGCTGGGCATGGTAGATCCTGAACTCAGCTCCACTTCCAAGACCATCTGTTTCCGGAAGCTCTCCACCCCTCAGGCAACTTTAGCCCTCTCCCTCCCTGCCAACTTTCTTAGTCTCCTTGAACCATGAGAGAAGCTCCACTCTCCCCCAGCTCTTCCCTTTTCCTGTCTGTCCTTGTTGAGTGCAAGGGATTTTCCACTTCTGGATCCAAAGTCAGGAAGAGTCATTTGCTATGTTTTGCTTTATGTTCTGTCTCATTTCTCCCCTGGGACCATGAGGCCGGGAAATATGGCTGACAGGAAGGGAGGAAAGACAAAGAGAATGGCAACACTGGGAATAGACTGGGAATGTCTCAAAGTCACTGTCTTAGCCCCCTGCTTATCTGAAGCCCTTCCAAGTGGAGGTGCAAGGCAGAGCATCTGCTGCAGGCTGTCTCATCTCACGATAGCTCACCTGCTTATCAGCAGTCCCTCTTCAAAGGCATGCTTTCCTTTCCAGTCCCAAGTGCAGGGCACTGCCCCTCCCCCATGCCCAGAGCTCTGGACTTAGGACTGTTTCTGACCCAAGGGACCAGGGAAGCCAGACTTCAGCGCCTGAACTTCATTTTCTCTTCTCTGGAGTGGATCAGGAGGAGAATTTTCCCTTTGTGTTGTTTGAGGGCCAAATAAGCTGCTGTGGGAAGATTACATCAGTTTAGGCCTGGAACCTAGCCAGAGATAAGAGCTGATCATGACAGCTACTATTACAGATACTGGAGCTCACTTCAGGGTTCTTAGCAGGGCGTATTGAGTAAGGCTTTGCTTCACAATTTCTACAGTAGTATATTGGGAAATACATTGAGGAAAGAGTCCTGGGATAACTAATCTTCACTGTCAACAGGACTGGATCTTAAACACTTTAGGGAACACTCTTCTGGATATGCCTTTGAGGAAGGCTCACCCTTAGGGTGGCCCAGACTAAAGAAAAGAGAAAAGGAGAAAACCGGATGACCTACATTAGTCTCTTCCCTCTGCTATTTGGTTTACCAGGATGTAAAGAGTTCCAGTCCCACACTTGCACTGCCTGCTGGTGAATTCTGCCATGCTGTCTCCAGCAGTATGACCTCTAACTCTCAACCATGGGGCAGAAGAAACCTTTTCTCCAGTAAGTAGTTTTTGTCAGATGTTGATCACAATAGTAAGAAACGTAAGGAATATGGTGCTAAGACTGAATAGAGGATTGCCATAGAGTGTTACTGTCCTCTTCTAAATGCAAAAGGAACAGGGTCCTAAGGCAATGGCAGCTGGGGTGAGAAGAGCCAAAACACTGGGAGGAGTCAGGAGGAGTTGGTGACCAGATGGCAGTGAGGGAGCCTGGGAGGAGAGAACTGGGAACTCTGGCACATTGTCTCAGATGCATAAGGCTTGGATGGCTTGGGTCACAAGAGCTCCTGCAGGATGTCTGTGACTTCTTAATATATGGAGCCATGGACACTCAGATTGAGAGCCTCAAGAGAGGCTGCAGGTGGGGACCAAGGAGGGCCACATCATACTAAGAGAAGGTGCGGGAAGTTTGAGGTCACTGACAGAAATGGGCAATGAGATGAGGTGATCAAGGATTGAATGTGGCAGGAAAAAAGGATTCGATGGTAGTCTCAAAGCTCCAGAGGCATTGGCAGAGCCATTAGCTTGTCCCTGTAACAATGAGTGCCCGAGGCTGCTGGTGGCAGGCTGGCCCACATTAGCAAAGCCTGAGGACAGATGCACAGATGACACTGGCAGATTTCTGGGGTTCTGAAGAGCACAGAAGCTGGGTCACAGCTCACAGAATGGGGCTCAGTTAAGTCTCCCGGAGGCCAACAGCTGGTATCAACAGTCACTCATGGTGAAGCCATCTGCAGCACAGCCCCCGAACTCAGTCAAAATAAAATCTGCAGTGAAGGCAGGAGGTTGTTAAATTAAGTAGGTGGCAGACACTATTTGATGACACTCTGTCTCAGTGACAGCTTAGCATGCCACCAGGGTGAAATGAGCAGGTGGCCAAAGAGAATTCAGGCCAAGGAGCTGGGTTTCTATTCTAGACTGAGCAGACTCAGCAGGACCTCGGACCAACCTCTGCCACAACTCAAGGCATGAAGGGACCCACTTTCTGCTTCTGTCACTCTCAAGTTCCATGAAAGAGACATGGTCAGTGGGCAGTAAATGTTCACAGAATAGACACTGCAGGCCAAAATAATTCCACTTATTTTTTTTTTCTTCAGTTACCAAGGCCTGCCATGTGGAAGGAATTTTTTTTTATCTAAGACATTTGAGTGAACATTGGCTCAATTTTCTGAATTCTGCCCCTAGTCATTGTCATATATTGGACTAGCTTGTTAACTTCGAGAAGAATTCATTGAAGAACAAACAATGAAAATGCAGTGATGAGGTGCACTGCAGTGACTTTCAGGAATATTCCTCTGGACTACCCTAGGGAGGTCAGACAAGAGATTCAAGCTGAACAAATGTTGGCAGCCTCAGACTCCAGTTTCGAGAAAAGCTCCTGCAGTCTCTGGAAGCATGAGTGGAGACTTTGGATGGAGATGGATCCATCTGCAATGCTCCCTGGTGGCTCCTTCTAACACAGGTCAACAGGTGCTCTTTCTGGAGCATAATTTTGCCCTCCTACTCTGCATGCTGAGACACTAAATCCTCTCATTGAAGGGGTTTCATGATACCCCAAAGAGACATTTTATGTCTTCATCATGGGGAAAACTTTGTTGTAGAAAATCTAACGTTGCATGTTGGATACTAGTAAAATGTTGAGAAATGGGTCCATTCATTCATTCTACTAATCATTTGTTTATTCCCTAATTCATTAAAAGTTTATTGAATGCCATGCATGTTTTTAAAATTAGAAATAGAGGTGTATTGGTTTCCTGTTGCTGTGATAAAACATCATGACCAAGGCAACTTTTGGAAGAAGGAGGTTATTCTGATATAGTTCTAGAGGAGTGAGACTCCATCATGGCAGGGAAACATGGCTACAAATGACTAGCATGGGGTCAAGAGCAGGAAGCTTGATCATCACATTCTCAAAGGTAAGTTCTAGTCACAGAGAGAAAAGTGGAAGTAGAGTAAAGCTATAAGCTCCCAAAGCACAGCCACAGCGATGGACTTCCTCTTACAAGGCTGTACCTTCTCCTAACCTGTTCAGACAGTGCCAAGTGTTCAAATGACTGCACCTATGTGGGATAATTCTCATCATACCACAGGAAATAAACAGAAGTAAGAAGTACATTTCCTCTTAATATAAGAAGTGAGAAGCAGTTGAGTAAAAGAGGTGTGTGGTTGTGTGTACCCTCATATAACAAACATGTATGGGTAGTATGTGAGCAACATTAGAACAAAATCAACAACAAAAAAGATTATTGCTTAGTAAACACCAACACCATTCTAACATTCATTTCACTTTCCTAACAGCTCTATGGAGTAAAAATTATTATCCAATTTTACAACTGGGAAAACACCTTCAGGAGTTTGCCCCTATTCACATATCACAGGCAAGGGAGTCAAGGTTTTGAACTCAATTTGAGCCAAACTCTTCACAAATATTTTTTCCTGTCTTCTACAGAAGGGTCACAGCAACTTGAGACATCTTAGCAGAAGGAGGAATATTTATGCTGTGGGAAAAATACCCTTCCACAGGGTAGTAGCTCCAAATATCTGCAGAGTTTTCATGGAAGGTGTCACCTTCCCACCACCATATTATGTGTTGAGGTTGGGTTTTGTTCTTGTTTTGTTTTTGAAACCTACTTCACCCTCACTGTGCACAGTCCTGAGAGAAGAAGGTACACTCTCCCTCCCAATACCAAGAGTGCCTTGAAAGCTGACTGGGTTCTTGGACACTTCCTTTGCCCATTGGTGGGCAGAGTCAGTGGTTCCCAGACACATACCAGTTAGACATGACTGTTGTCTGAGTGCTGAGATTCTCAGGTGCCATGCTTGTAGTTGCTAAGTTCTGCAAGCTAATGTAATTCATAAGGAGAATTTTTCTGCAGAGTTGGTGATTGTTGCTAATAAGTTCAAAATGTCCAATAATTTCTCTGCAGGTGAAGGAGATATCTGTTTTTTCTGGGCATCTATAGCATGACCAATAACAGAAAGTTGGCTTTATTTCCGCATAGAAGGGCCTACAAATTAGAGAGCTGAGCATGAGGAAAGAAGCCTTAAGAAGCAATGAAACACCTTGCTGGAGGTATTCACGCATAAAGCACTGCATTGGAAGGGATTTTCTTACGGAGTATAAGATTGAACTACATTCCCTTATTGCTCTTGGTTGAAATTAGTCTACAGCTCCACAGGTGCCTCTCTCAGTGCTTGAGAATAGCCAAAGTGCAAGCTTCCCACTGTCACACCTTACTGTCTGCAAGCATTATGTACTGCATATTGTACCCTTACAAGCAGTACATAGTGATCACAATAGTTATCATTTACTGGGGGCTTGCTTCTTTTAACCAAGCCTTTCTTAAGTGCTTTACATATGCTAAAACATTCAGTTCATATAACTAACTACTAAGGTTTAGATCTTTGCTTAGTTTGTTTTGCATTTTATTAGTGTGACCAAAATACTCTATAGATACAACTAAAGGAAAGAGAGGTTTCTTTTGGCTCATGATTTCCAGCCTATTGTGGCAGGGGATAGCTGTTTCCATCCTGGAAGATAGAGAGATAGAGGGAATGTAGGAACCGGAGTCTGGGTGTAATCCTCTCAAGCCTAGTGATCTACTTCTAAGTCTTAGTCAGGCCCTCACATTCTAAAGGTTCCAGTCTTTCCAAATATTGCCAGCAGTTGTGAACTAAGCATTCAAACCATGAGCTGTAGGTATACTCTTTGTTAAAACCATAACAGATCTGGATTGTCTCCAAACACTCATGTGTCAGCTTGGTGCCAGCTTTTGGTGTACTGGGACAAAGTAGAACCTCTAAGACTAAGAGCCTTATGGGAGGAAGCTAGGCCATTGGGAATGTGTCTGTGAAGAGAATGTCAGAATTCTAATTCTTTTCTTCCTGTCTCTCTGGCTTCCTGACCACCATGATGCAAACAGCTTATGCTCTAACACAGACCCAAAGGCAACAAGGTCAACCTGTCATGGACTCAAACCTTGAAAACTATGAGCCAAAAGAAGTGCTTCCTCTTTTTACTTTGCTGTAAGCCATTATCTGTTATTTTGTTACAGCAATAGAAAGCTTCCGTGTGCTACTGTAGTCAAAAGTTTTCTGTCCCACCCAGGCCTGCAGTCTGGGCAAATCTCTCCTGCCCACACTCTGGCAGCTGCTTATAAAATAACTACTCAGAGGCTTATATTAACTACAGACTATTTGGCCTATGGCTCAGGCTTGTCACCAACTAGCTCTTATAAATTAACTCAACCAATTTCTATTAATATATGTATTGTCATGTGTTCTGTGTCTTTATCTGTGCTCCATTATCTGTTGCTTCCTTGGGCAGCAGCCTGCAGCTTTTCTCTCTGACTCCATTCTCCTTTGTCTATCTTTGCTTGGATTTCCCTCTTACCTCTAAGCTGCCTTGCCATAGGCCAAAACAGTTTCTTTATGAACAAATGGTAATAAAGCATATTCACAGCATACAGAAAGACATCCCATATCACTTCCCCTTTTCTGTCTAGTCATAAAGAAAGGTTTCAATTTTAACATAATAAAGTTACACATAACAAAAATAGTTATCAAGTGAGAATTATAGTTACAATATCTAGTTTATTTGTATTTAGCAAAATTAAAGAAAATAGTCTACCATCTATCCTATTTTTGTGAGGCTAAAGTTTTATATCTAATTTACCTTTTATTATAACTAAGAAAAACTATAATTATAACTATCTAGTCTTCAAATTTATCAAAGACCACAGAAGGGTATAATATTACCTGAGTAAACAAGAAATGCATTGTAAAAAAAAAAAAAACTTCCAAAATTATAGAAATGTCAGGAACATCTGGCTGCCTGGAGAGTCATTCAAAGTTCCTTTGCAACACTGGCGCATCCATCTTTGTTCTACAGGCCTAGAGTCTCTGGCAGGGACTGTTCCATTTTGACAAAGTTTGTCAGTCACTTCTCCCTGTGTCCTGTAGAATGTCTGGCAGTTTTCTGAAGGACCTGAAGGACTATCCTAGCTTGTTCTGGAAAAGTTTAGTGGTCACTTTCCTATGAGTCCTTCATGTCCAGTTTATATGGCATACTGTCAAGAAGTCGAGGTAAAAGCAGTTTCTTACCCCGTGGCTAACTTTTGCCATGAAGAAAGTAAACTCGAAATGGAATTTCTTCAATGTCCATCATCCTCTTGAAGTAGATTGGTGCTGCTGGTAGCAGACATGTCCCACTGTCCAGAAAAGTCTAAATTCTGAAGACATTTTAAATGCCATATTCTGTAGGTCTTTGAAGTGTTTGAAGATTACCTATCTGAAATATATCTTTGTATATCTAAAAGACCTGAGTAACATGACTATTAATTAGATTGTCATAGATTACTAATTATTAATCTGTATTCCTTAATTATACATTGCAATTTTAAAGGACTTGCATAAACATAATACCTTAAACAAGAGTACAAATATCCACACAGTATAATAGATTAACCTTAAATTTCTATCAATAAACCAAAAATCAATATCAATGTAAAGTACTTAAAACAAGTAGTTGCTTTTTAAAAGTAGATTCAATAATCTACTCTTTATTCTATTATATCTATATCCACTTTTATTTTTTTAGGAAGAGATTATTACCAATAACCAAACTCTCTAAATAAACATCTATAATCTATTTTTGGAGAATGTGGACATAGTTTTATAGGCTACTTCTTCCCAGTTGGAGGTGCTGGTAATCTTTGAGGGACCCTGAATCACCATCTTAGTCAGCATCCTTCAAGCTGATATGGTTTTGGATCATCTGGGACATCTCTTCCCATCAGAGATTTTTCAGGAGGGTCTTCCTCAATCAAACCTGGAATGAGCCTCAATAAGCCTGGAAGCAATCCACAGGTTCTCATCTTCTGTAGAAACAAAAGCAGGACCTCTTCCAAAGCAAAATATCCTTAGACACAAATTTCAACGTCAAGATACCTTTAAAATATGTATGTTGGTTTAACTTAGCAGACTTTACAATCAGATGCCTTTCTGCAGTTAGCTCATTAACAGTTAAAAAATTAAAAGAAAACACAATAATATACATAATCCAGACTCTGTATTTTCCATCTTTACATGGCTATTTCTTTGTAGTCAGAAGTTTCTGGCCCAGCCTAGACTCAAAGTCCAGACCCACAATCTTGCAGTTTCTTAGTTCTAATTAAAAACAAAGGCTTGTATTAATTACAAGCTGTTTGGCCTTTGGTTCAAGCTTATTACTTGCTAATTTTTATGCTTTAAGTTAGCTCATTATTCCTAAGTATGCTTAGCCAAGTGGCTTGGTGCCTTTTCTCATTTCAGCATTCTCATCTTGCTCCCTCTATGCCACGGTGGCTACTGCCCCTTTGTGCTCTTCCACTTCCCAGAATTCTCTTAGTCTCTACTTCCTATCTAGCTTCTGGCTAGTCAGCATTTTATTAAGCCAAAATGTACTGTGACAAATATTTACAGTGTACCATGATCATAGTCCCACTGCACTCCTTTTATATTATTTTTACTGTCTCTTCAAAGACTTTATTTTTTAAACTATTTATTTAGATACCTTATTATAGCATTTATATAGCTACCTATACTCCTTTTCTCTTTATTCCAAACCTACATATATTTTTACACACATTTCGACCTGTTTAGAGGTTCACCATTGAATCTGTCTTATTGCATATCTTTATTTTTTTAACCAGGAGAGTTTTAAAGTTGCTAAACTCTGTAACTAGAACTGAAGCACTGCTCTGGCTGCTGGCTCTTTGGTGCTCAGCTTTTCAACATGGCACAGGTTCCACTTAGTCACACTTACCTCCCCAATTCTGAGAAGCAGTATTAAGTAGAATGGAGATATGCTTTTAAGCCCACATATGTGCTCCAAACCCTGCAAGCAATGGCTGGGAAAAGCCTCATTGTAGTATCATGGTCTGTCTGTAAGATCTGTAAGAGAGACTGTGAAAATAGGCCATGTAGCTTAGCTCATCATGGCTGGTAGCTGGCTACATCTCCCAGAAAGCTCCTGGGAGTCTCTGAGCTGCTGTTGGCATGAGACTGTGATTCTAGGAAGCCCACTGTAGCTTTGTTTCTTTGCATTCAGAATCTTTTTCAAGCTTTTTCACTGACCAGCAGTGGGCACTATTTATAGTCAGAAGTTTTCTGTACTGCACAGACGTGCACTCTTGGTCCCACAGCTGCTTATAAAATAATTACTCAGAGGCTTATATTAATTACAAACCATTTGGCCTATGGCTTAAGCTCATTGCCCACTAGCTTTTATAACTTAACCCATTTCTATTAATGTATGTATTGCATTACTAGAATTTCTATTAGTTAGATGGGGAAAATAAGTCAAAGAAAAAGTCAGAAATCCCCCAGGTTACAGAGCTAGAAGTATTAAATCAGGGGCTTATATTCTGAAAAACTATTTCTTTAACCTCTGAATTTTTTTAAAAAAAGTCATGATGTTCATGGTAATGAGGAAAGCATGTTTATTGTCATGTATAAGTTTAAAAGACAACATCAAAGCCTGTTTCATCTACCAGGGCGTCAGGACTGCTTTGCTTGATGGCAATTTTACATGACCAATTCTGGATATAAATCCATAGTCAGCAGGAGCTGACAGACCTTACCTGGAGATGAGGATGCTCCTGGGGGCAGAGGGAATTAAGTTTTGGTGGAGGCAAGCTAAAGCTTGCTCTAACTAGCTTACAAGTGCTAATTGCACACATCCCTTTCCAATTCTGAGATCAGTGACCTCCTGTTGATAGCTGGAAGTAGGCCATAGAGAAAATATTTCAACCAAAAATTTAACAAATATTACAAGTAATAATGCAACCAAGAAAGATTTTTCTCAAGTTGTGGTAAATGATGCTTGTCATATACCAATTGTCATGTCTCCATCTACACTCATGTTGTCCACGAACAAATTTCTTTCTTCTGGTACTTCTTGGGACATTTTCTCTCTTTCTGTGCCCTGGTGAGTCAGTCCTTTTGTCAGGCAAAAGATGGCATGGTGCCCATTTAAGGCACTGCTACAGCGCCAGCACACAGCTCATTTCAGCAAAGCTTGGAGGAGGCTTTCTCTGGAAACAATCTTTTTATAGTCACGCAGGGCCACGATGGGTTCAACTGGTCCCAGGGCAATGACTCTAGAGCTTTAATTTCCAATTCTACATCTCCTGGGGGAGCCTGAGCAAACTAACAACCCACTCTGGGTCAGTCATTGCCCAACAAAGCATAGACACCAACATTCATTAGATACTTCAGAGAACGTGCTTAGTGAATCAGATGTGTGACATCAAGCAGTCTGTTTGTGTGAGAGTGACCTGTCAGAGCTAAGGATCTGGAAATCTGTTGATGGTGTATGTCCTGCAGGGGAGGAGGGAAGTGACAGCCATGGTGGGGAGTAAAAGCATGAAGAAGGATCAGCAAGGGAGAACATAAACAAATAGTTCATTTCATGGTCTGAGTGCGCAGGTGTTTCTGGAATTGGTGAAGTGGGTGAGGAATATTCACCTCACCGGTGTGATGAGGCAACATCCAAACTGGAGAGGGTCTAGGGAAGCCACACAGGGGGTGGGGAGAATAAGTATGGCCTCTCTGTGGTTTCAAACATCCATCTCCTGTGTTTGAACAGTGGTGTCCCTGGTTTTCAGGACTTTACCTCACTCTGGCAGTTATGTCATCAGCTCCCCACTTCTTAGGTTTTAGGTAATTACAAACAGCTTCAAATGTGCTGATAATCAAGTGTGCCAGTCCTCACAATAAACTCCCTCTTACATAGCTATACCTCTGTATCTATCTATCTATCTATCTATCTATCTATCTATCTATCTATCATGTATCTCATTTCTCTTATCTACATATCCTTGAATGTCAAAATACTTTCATAAAGGGGTGATTCTGGACACCCTCACATTCTGCTACATGTCTTAGGGAACAGTCTCCTTCAAATGAAGGCAGCAGTCTCTTACCTGGGCAGCTGGTTCAGTGTAAAGTCTCAAACCAGCAGCTCTCAACTTGAGGTTGAATGTAGAAAGCTGTAGAAAATCACTTGCTGTCCCTTTAGGTTGGTTAAGTCTGAGCATGACAGATCCCAATCTGGAGAAATAACTGTAGAAGCTATGATGCTTATCAGAAAGATGGGAAAGCCATCTTAGAAGGTTGACAAAGCAGTGAGCACTGAAGCAGGTCAGTATCAGCAGAGGACACCCCAGTGTCTCCAAAAGATACACTACAAAGCCTATGTATGCCTTGCTTTTCTTTTTCTATCAGTGCACATCAAAGTCTTTGATTTTTCAGTTACATAAGTATTTTGCAGTTTTGCTGTGACACATCAGCTTGCCAGGCTTTCTATCCTTATAATAAGGGATGATTACAAAGAGTTACTGGAATATAAACGTTGTGAAACCACTGTGGTCATCAGATAAGGGAAAGACCACTGAATGACTATGGGGCAAAGTTCAAACCTGCTGGACAAAGGCTTGATTCATTTCCATGGGGGAAGTAGATTCAGCAGGCTGAGACAAGATCTCATTATGCTACTTGGAATATAGCCCAATTTAAAATTTATGAATTGTTTATTTCTGAGATTTTTTTCCACTTAATATTTTCATATTGCAGTTGAGTGCAGGGCACCGAAACTGTGGCAAGTGAAACCTTGACTAAGGGGTCACTGTATATATTAGCATATCGATTCATCTTTCTCCCACATCCGTCCATCTCTTCAATAACTCTTGACTGGCCTGCGGACAGAAAGCTGTCATTGGCAGTTCTCAGCCAGTGGCTCTTAAGACTGACTCAACGACTCCAACATGAGCCTCATTTTCGCTAATCATGGCCTTGGATCTGATGGGAAAAAAGACTCCATCCTAACTCAAGTTCTCCAGGCTGAGTCCTCTCTACTAGGAAATCCTAGGATGGGTCCCAGCAGCCATCATTCTAATACATCTCCCAGAAGATTTGGATGCATGCCAGGTCTGAAACATCTTAGTCTAGGTTTGGTTCTCAACCTTCTTAATGCTCTGATCTTTCCATTCAGTTCCTCACATGGTGACTCCCAACTATAAAATTAAAATTGTTGCTACTTCAAAACTAATTTTGCTACTGTTATAAATTTTAATGTAAATATCTGTGTTTTCCAATGGTCTTAGGTGACTTCTGTGAAAAAGTCATTCACTTCCCCAAGGATTCTGTACTAGCTGAAAAGCACTGGCTTAGATGTTCTTTTCCTTATCCACTGGTGACTTCCAGAGGGGACATCCACACTTTTCTCCTTTCTGAGGCATAGCTTTGTTTATTTAGGAGACTGCTGTCTTGCTCCTTGGGCATTCCAGATCTGAAATGCCTACCCTGCTCTTTAAGATTACACTAGCTTCTTGCCCTTCCTAGTTCTGCAAGATGACCAGAAGGGGACTTGTCTAAACATTCCTTATGAGTTCATATGCATTGTTTCTGCATACACAGAAATGGATGGAGTCTTTTTTCCCATTAGATTCAAGGCCATGATTTGGGAAAAAAATTATTACATTATGATTTTGCTATTAAGATGACTACAATGATGTGTTTGTAAATTATTGGGATTCTCTCCTCTTGTTAGATGAAGACTTTAGGGAGAAAGATATTTGCCCTGAGAGACAGAGGCATGGATGATGTTTCTCCTCTAAGGAAATGGCTAGTGCTACATGGCCATTTGTGCTGCTTGTGATTTGAAATGGGGTAGGTAGGTGGCAGAAACTCAGAAAAGGAAAAGAGTAATACTTTTTTTAAAAAAAAAAATTGTGACAAACATCTCTTCACTTTTCATGGTGCTGCCAAGCAGTCTGGGTTGAAAGTTTTGGACCCAGAGCGGTCAGAGCAGCAATGTGTTGCTATGGAGATTTCCCAATCTAGGATAGTAGAATTCATCCATGTGCTCATTTTTCAAACACATGAAGAAAGAGTCTCTCTGTGTGGCTGTCCAATATCCCTGCAGAAAATTCACAACCACAGGGACTCTCTTATTGTTTTGGCCAAAGCAAGACAGGACGTGCTCTCAGATCTCCATGAACTCCAACAGGAGAATTTACTTTTTTATGTGATTAGATGTAGGCATTGGACAAGTATGAGTGACAGCTGTAGGAAAAACCAGTAAGAGCCTGGGCATGAATTCAGTCTCTTGGCTCACAAGCTCTCAACCTTATCAAAATGCTTGCTTTCCACTAAACTACGCTCAGCATTCATCATCCATCTCTGTATTTTACTTATGATCACACACAAATATGGAAAAGACTCCAATGAATGTACATTAACACAGACTCTCACTAAATATGGAGGCAGCCAGTTATTCTGGGCAATATTGGCAGCAGCAACTGTAGGTCTTATAAATGTGTGGAGTGTCCCATACAGTTGAGTACAGAACTTCTCCAATTGCCTGATTCATCTCAGCTCTGACCAAGAATTCAGCCATGAGCAACCTGCTATAGGTACATTTTAAACTACTATGTGATGGATGTTGATGATGTTCAAGTGAAATTTGCAGATGGCCTTACAGAGCAACAGACTATGGGGAGTTGTTGCCTGGTAAAGAACATTTCTCCATTTTGGGTGTAGATGATACAAATATTGAAGCAATGTTTCCATAGTATGTAAGGACCACAGCATGAGTAGGAGACAGGGATACACATCACAAACTATCACTCAGGTCTTGACACAGCCATTTATTTACCTTTTACATCTTTACTCATGACAATTCTTTATACAATACCATTTAGTCTAAATGTTTTTACATCTTAAATACATTAATCTTCACACAAAGCAACCTGTGTGCTATGCATTATATCATTAAGAAATTGATGGTGATTATGGGGTAAATCAAGAACAATGCTCATAAACCAACCCTAGATATTTATAAATCACCTTGGTGAAACTGCTATAACTTTGTATACAATTCTTCTCAAATTCTATTTAAATGCCTTTTAAAAAGTAGCACTCTGTTATAAGCTGAGGTTTGGTTAACTGACACACTTGGTGTCAGGGGAGAGGCTGCAAGGGTTCTTGTTGCTATAGCAATTGTCATAGACAAATTTTGTGCACTCTAAGGGCTTTTCTACAGTCATGCATCAGTAACAATGTGAACATTCTGGGAAAGGCATTGTTAGGGAGTTCTATCCTGGTGTGACTGTCATAAAGTATTTCCATACCAGACAGTATAGGACAATTGATCAACTCAAGACTTTTACAGTCAAGAGACATGATGCCATTAGTCACACTTCTCATCTCTCTGGCAAAACAGCTTAAAGGGGGATGGTAAGGGAACAAAGGTATTTGCATCCAGACCTTAGCAACTGGGTTCAATCACCCACTCAGTGGTCGAAAAGGACCAAATCCTTTAAGTTGTCCTCTGATCTATACATACACACACACACACACACACACACACACACACACACACACACACACACACAACTAAATAAACAAATGTTTAAAACTGTTAAAAATAAAAGATTTATCTTTTCTTACTGTTACAAATCCTCCAGTCCTGGTGGGGAGGGCACAGCCAAGGATCAGCACTCACCAAAACTCAGGAATACCTCCAGGGACAATGCCAGAAAGGTGTTCCACTTATCTCCTAGGCAACCATCAACCAATCATGTTCATAATCCACACTAATCATTCCCTGCAGGAAATTATAGATGCATGAAACAAACTTTAAAAAAAATTCTGTGTGTGTGTGTGTGTGTGTGTGTGTGTGTGTGTGTATGTGGTGTGTGTGTGTGTGTGTGTGTGTGTGTGTGTGTGTGTGTGTGTCCACAGAGGCCAGAAGAGAGCATTAGACTCTCTGGAGCTGGACTCACAGGTGGTTGTGAGCTAAAGGTGTTAAGAACTGAATTTGGGTCCTCTGGAAGAAGTGTTCTTTATCACTAGACCATTTCTCCAGACTCATCTTTGTTTTGATATTTTAATTTTTATTTTTGGTTTTTCTTTTTTAAGTAAGTTTTTTATTTTAAAAGTTTTTTTCCATACCTACCGCTGCTCCCCCTCCTTCCCCTCCTCCTAGTCCTCCCTCAGCCTCCCTCCTACCCCATCTCCCCATCCATTCCCCAGGGAGGGCAAGAAATTCCAAAGTGAATCAATTTGTTCTGGCATATGCAGTTGAGGTAGGTCCAAGTCTCTCTTCGCAATGTCAAGGCTGAGTTAGGTGTTCCTCTGTAGGAAATGGGTTCCAAGATGTCAGTTCATGCACCAGGAATAAACTCTGGCCCCACTGCAAGAGGTTCCAAAAACTGCCCACTCAATTCAACTGTCATCTACATTCAGAGAGTTTAGTACCTTTCCATGAAGGTTCCTTGGCTGTTATTTCAGTCAGTGAGCTCTCCGTAGCTCTGGTTAGCTCTCTCTGTGAGTCTCCTCCTCATGGTCCTGATACCTCTGTTCATATAATCTCTTCTACCTCTCTTCATTTGGACAGGGAACTCAACCTGGTGCTTAGCTATGAATCTCTGCTTCTGCCTCCATCAGTTGCTGGATGAAGTTTCTATTTCTCTGTGTAACAGTCCTGACTATCCTGGAACTCACTTTGTAGACCAGATTGACCTAGAACTCACTGAGATCTGCCTGCCTCTGCGTCTCCCAAGTGCTAGGATTAAAGGCTTGTGCCACCACTGCCCAGCTCAACTTTATTTTTAAATAATTCAGAATTCACTCTAAAATAATAATGAGCATAGCATAGTAAATACATAAACTAGTACCATAGTAATTTATTGCCAAATATTAATTATGTACATTATTGTGTGTGCTATACACTTATAAAACAGCAGCATAGGGATCTGATTAAAAGAACACCACCACAGACACATGAGTGAGACATTGAAATTTGTCACCAAAGGATAGAAACTCTTCAGTTCTATTTTAATCTCACTGGAAACTACCATAACATACACTTCAGCCTCAAAACTGTGGGTTGTATAGGGTCATGTGTCTGAATATAGGCTTAATAAATAAACCTTTGAAAATGAAAAAATGGTATTTGAAACTAAAACAACCAAAATTAATTCAAAATCATATCTAAAGTGAATCAGCTGTGTTTTGGCGGTTCTTGTTCATTTAGTATTGTACAACTTAAAAGCCTTGGCTCTGAACTCACACCTTGGGCACTTTGCTCTGCATAAAAACTGTAATATTTTCCTACTGTCAACCCCAGCTCCAAAGTATCAAATTATTAATAGGTGCTTTTGGATTATATTGTGTTAAACTACTTGATTTAAATTTTTTGTTTGAATTGCTGACTTGAGTTTTACATAAAAAAAAATGTTAAATGAATTTTGGCAAGAAAAAGGACAGAACTTCCAGTTATTTCTGAAAGGGCCCTAACATACTTGTGTCAGATTTTATTGCATATTTATGTGAAATGGTGCTTTTAGCATCGAAAACCATAAACTCAAAATATCAATCAACTTTTAAAAAGCTCTAAAGATGCTTTGTGTCATACAGTATCAAATAGTCAGCTAAGAATTTATTCTTTATGTAAATGTAAACCCACATATCTCATTAGCATGTATATTTGCTCAAGTCTTCAATACATAGTAAAATATTATATATATACATATATATATATATATATAGTGCAAGGACTAAACATTTAAGTGTACTTCACCATAGAAACTTCATATTCTTCTTGGGAAAATGAGACCTTGGGTCTCAAATACCATGAATATAAGAAAGCAGCCCCTGCCAATCTCCCTTCTCTTGGAAATTTCAAATGGACAGTTTTCAAAATGCCAAAGGGCCTTCCTGTTACCTATTCATAAATCCAAGTTTCACAAGTAGATAGATTACATTCTCATTAAGGTTTATAGATAAAAATAAGATTTAAAACAAGAATTAGTACAATAAAAGTTAGCAAAGAAAGTACTTAATTGCTTTTGACTATGTGTTTTATTAAAGATTCCTGCACACTTGAATCTTTCATAACATCGAGCACTATAGAAACACTTGATACTAAGAGGGAACCTTCATAGGTATGTTTGCTGCCTCCACATGGACCCCCCCCTCATTGCCTCACTGTGCTCATCACCTCCTCCATTTCCCTCTCCTCATCTCTACTTCCCTGCGCCGTCTTCCACCTCTCACTTATCCCAGGCCTCCCCTTCCCCTTCTTCATATTCCTCTCCCTTCCCCACCTCTCTCTTCCTCTCCGTTCTCTTATACCCATAACGACCTGGACAACAGAGGACAGCACAAAAGGGTAGCGCATCTTTGTCCAAAAGAGAGATAAGATCAAGAATGATGCCTGTGCTCCAGAATGCTCCCCCATGGGTATAGTAGCATCTTAACTATAGCAAAGACTCTCCTGGTAGTGGCCAAAGCAATTTAAGAGGGGTAGCTTTTTTGTTTGGTTGGGTTTTTTTTCATACCCATCACTGTTGCCCTTACCTTCCCTCTTCCCAATCATCCTCCAACTTCTCCCTGCCCCATCCCCCCATTTACTCCTCAGAGAGGGTAAGGACTCTGAGGATGAGTTAATGCAGTCTACCATATGCAGTTGAGGCAGATCCAAGCCCTTCCTCCTAGTATCAAGGCTAACCAACTTGTTTCTCTGTAGGGAATGGGCTCCAACAAGCTAGTTCATGTACTAGGAATAAATTCTGGCCTCACTGCCAGAGGCCTCACAAATTGCCCACACCATTTGACCATGATCCACATTCAGAGGGCCTAGTTTGGTCTCTTGTGGGTTCCCCAGCTGTCAATAGAATCTGCGGGCTCCCAATAGCTCAGGTCAGCTGTCTCTGTGGTTTTCCTCATCAGGATCTTGATCCCTTTGCTCATATACTCTCTCCTCCCTCTCTTCGACTGAACTGGGATCTTGACCCAGTACTTAGCTGTGGATCTCTGCATCTGGTTTCATCTGGATAAAGAAACTGGATAAAGTTTCCATAATGACAATTAGGATGCTCATAAATTTGATTACAGGGGAAGGTCAATTCAGGCACCTTCTCTACTATTGCTTAGTGTCTTTCTTGGGTGTCTTCCCAGCACCTGGTTTCTCTCTAACCCCAAATGGCTCCTTCTATCAAGATACCTATTATAGTATTCTCTCTGCTGCTCCCTCCCCCAACTCAACCATTCTATTCTCTCATGTTTTCTTCCCACCTCCCCTTACCCCCTCCCTACTATGTTCCCAATTTATACAGAAGATCTTATCTATTTCCCCTTCCCAGGGGAATCCATTGATGTCTCCCTTAGGTTCTGGAGGGATAGCTTTGTTTTGGTCTCTATCCTGTATTCCACACTCCTTTTTAGCTCTTCTTGGGCATACCCATAATAAACAGTGCATACCAAATCTCCACGTCAAACCCAAGGCCCAAAACAAGAGCCACACAGCAAATCAAACTGTGTTCTCCAGGCTCCTAGGAAGGCCCCTTATCTAGCCATATACTGTCTTGAGGTAAAACATGATCCTTCAGCTCTCACTCTCCAATCAGAGGCACATAAAATAATCATACTCTGTCCCTTGACATATTAGCTTCGCCAGTGAAAAATAAAGGCAGTAAAAAATCTAAGTGTTCCCTGGTATTTTAAAAATAAATCATTCTTACATGACATGACAATAAACACAAGGATATTAGGACCAGATTAGCCATTGTTTTAGAGGGATCTACTCTGTTACTCTTCCTGTTTTGTGGTCACTAATAAAATTACTATGTCATGTTCACTTTGGTTTTATAAAATGATGGAGACTCAACCCAGGTTGTAATATCAGAGTATTTGATATTATGGTATTTCTCTTGTGAAAGCTAAAGTCTAAAAGCCATGACCAAAGTTTCAGCTAAGAGGTCATAGTGACTATTTGCCCAACTGCCAAATACCAAAGCGGGAATGATGAGTAATTTTATGGGTCATTATGGCTTGGCTAAGGGATCCCTAGAGAGCCACTAAAATATCAATTTTGAGTGTGCCTGTTAAGATGTTTCTGGAAGAGATATACAACTGAATCAGTAGACTGGCTGAAGATCTCCCTCACCAATGGCAGTAAGGCATCATCAAGTCTATGGAAGCCCACACAGAACAAACGTGTGAAAGAAGATAATACAATATTTTGCCTGAGGAGTCTGTTTCTACTCATCCCAGAAAGAGAATGAATAAATAGAGCAGAGAAAACATTTCATTAAATTCCACCTTAGTGAGCTAGAGTTACTTACAGGGACATGAGTGACACAGGCAGTGACATTAACTAAAACTTACCTCACCTAAGAATGCCCTCCCACATACAATCATTCACTGCTTCTGTGACCGAGGAGAGAAGCCTGTTCTCTTTAAGTGTGTGGGGGCCTTTGATCTTGTGAGTTCCTTATGAATTCCGTGAGACTGCCTGCTCCCTATACAGGGCAATGTTTCAATCCAGTTACTTCAGCTATACAATGGGAAGATTTGTTCTTTCTGTGTGGGGGTGGGATTTTGAGGAGGGAGTCAGGGTTTTAAATATCCCAGGCTGCTCTCAAACTCCCTGTGTAGGTGAGACTAGCCCTAAATTCCCAGATCAAAACTTTAAGCACAGAGTGCTCCACCACAACTGACTAAAGCACATTGTTTGCTGTCTTTTTCTTTCCTTTCTCTTCTCTTCCTCTTCCTCATTCTCTTCTCCCCCTCCTCTCCTCTCTCCTCCTCCTCTGGCAGTAGTAGGAGTTGAAATACAGGTCCACGAAGCCCAGGTTGACTTGGAATCACTGGTGTAAGTTATGGAAGGTTTTGAGTCCTGGCCTTCCTGTCTCTACTTTCCAATTGCTGGAATTCTCTGTCTGTATGCTCGTGCATGGCTCGGATTTATTCTTCCTGTATGAACTGTGTCTTCTCATGCCCTCAGACATTGTTACTCCTGCTTATTGAGCCTATAGATGCATAATGAGTCCTATTCCACTGATGTCCCCAATTCTCAGGTCTTTAGAAGCTCACAGAAGTATACCATGACTGTCCTGGGCTCCACTTGCAGATGGCCAAGGATGCGACTTCTTTTTGGCTTCCATAATCACTTGAGCTAATTCTCACAACGATTCTCATGTATGTATCTATGCTGGACTTTTTTGTCATTGTAGTGAAAGATTTGACATGTCTGCCTTAAAAGGGACTTAGCTTTTGAAATTGGAGGACTTATTTTGGCCTATCATTTTAGAGGTCCCAATGCATAGTCCTTGGTTCCACTGCCTCCAAGCCTGTGGTGAGGCATAAAATTATGGCAGGAAGTGCATTGACAGAAGCTACTTACCTAATGACAGTTAGGAAACAGTGAAAAGAAACACACAAAGGAGGCAGGTCAGATATAACATGATCACAGTCTGCTTCCTCCAACAGGCCCCATCTTCTGTGGTTTTAACAGCTCTCACTTGTTCTATTCACATTATAACACTATCTATGGATTAGTCAGAGCTCCTAGAACATGTCACTTCCCAAGATCCCATCTGCTGGCAACCAAGATGTCAGCCCATGAGTGAATGATATTTCATATTCAACTAGATACGTAATCTAGTTCTCTGTTGGACCTGTTTCCTTGGAGTGCCTGAGTAATGCAGAGAGTTATAGAGTGAGTCATACTGAGAAGTCCACATCACTTATTAATAGCACTAGCCATGGTATTAGGTTAGCAAACCTTGCAGGCAGCAAGGACATCCAGGACTGGAGCAGACAACATAACTGATAGACATTTTCACCCCAACATTTCTGGTCTTGTGACCTGACTCAGTTAATCAAAACCTTTAGGCTTCTCATCTGCAAACCTTGTAGAGGAGTACCTACCTCATTGAATTGTTGAGAAGCTTATTCTGTGAGGCCCAAAAGGCACTTGGTTCTGTTCTTCGTTGAACATGAAATCTCAACAAGTGACAACTATCTTCCTCCCAAAATGAGCCACACTTCTGGCTTACAGTTCCTAAAGAGGATAGCTATGTTTTTGAGATAGTTTTGCTTTAGCCCAGGTTAGCCTCTGGGACTATTGGATATCCTGGCTTAGCTTTCCAAGCGAGGATTACATATGTCTTCTATCATACCTGAATTATAAAACACTTTAAAAATAAAAGTTTCACAAAGATCACAAGTGAATATAAACTCTACTATTTCAGGGAGGTCTGACTTTTGTGCACAAACTTGGACCTAGAAACATCTCAATACACACTGCTATTTATGTTCCCCTCATCCACTCATTACTGCATTACACAGATGGACACATTATTATTCTGTTTACTCATTTCTGACAGTTTACATACATTGTCTACATATTTCTCCCTGGAGACAACATATACAGAGTGCCACATGGAGTGGGAAGTGTGAATGACTTTTATGATAATGCTTGCTTCCAAAAAATCTCGGGGCTCCAGAACTCACCAAACCTTAAGCCAAACCAGTGAGCCATCCACTCAGGACCTACTAAGAAACTCTGTGTAAACAGTAGTCATTTTGCTGCCTTTTCTGTTTGTTCCGAGTGCCTCCTGTGAGGACAATTTCTCTACTACTGCATTAATAGCATTTGGACTAGACTGTTCTCTGTGTGCTGGCTGACCTGGTTATAAGATATTCAGCACCATACACTCCCCCACCTACCCTCCATCTGTAACACTCAAAAATATTTCTAGGTATGGCCAGGTGTTCTCTAGGAAGCTAAATCAGCTCTGGAGTTAGATCTCTGGGTTGAGATCTTGTCACCAGAATGCTGGGCATTGATCATGTCCTAACCTACAGCCCTAGAAAGGCCTTGACTTTGCTTCTGCATCATTCTAAGACCACTGCTTCCCCCACCCTGGGAGTTCAGTAACCATAGATATGAACTATACTAGTGATGTCTAAAATAGAGCACCACAGCTGTGAACAGACAAAGCAGGATCATTTTTCCTGAGTGTTAACTGCAAGTGGGATTGGAAAGGCAAGGTCCTATAACAGAACGTGCCTATACTGTTCCCAGTTAGAGTTCTGTATCAGAGAATAGAGGTGGACATAGAAGAGCCTCTCTAGCAAGACCATAGTTATTACTGGTCCTTGACTAGCTATTTTTCCATCACTGCAAAAAAAATACCAGAGCAAAACTGCAACACAGGTTAAATTTTAGAGGTTTCAATCCATAGTGAGCTATTCTATTGTCTCTGGGCCATGATGAAGCAAAGCATTGTGGAGGTAATAGTAAAATGGAACAGGAGTGCTCACCTCATGGTAGCCAGGAATCACAGAGACAGAAAGAAAAAGACAACTTATGCTTTGAAGACATGTCCCTAGGTGACTGCCTTCCTCCAACTTGCCCCCAGATCCCATCATTTTCAATAAGCTTTCTGTGCTGCTATCATTAACAATGGCAACTGCAGATAACAGAGGAACAATGGGACACATTGTTGTAATCAAGGCTGCTGAGGATCCTAGAAACAAAGGCTCTTCTACCTCACACTGCTTTTCATGACATAGGTGTTTCTATGTGGAGGAAATGTACAAAGCACCAGTTGTAAACACTAAACTCAGATTTAGTTGTTTGAAACAGACTGGCCAGTGGGACAGTGCTAAGTATAGCTGGGAATCTAGGACTACAACCCCATCCAGCAAACACTAGGTAAGTCAGCAGCAATGCAGTTATTGGTGGCTTTCACGAGGCTCTGTGAAGTTTTGTGTGGAGACATCAGAGAAGCAGAAACAGATTACCAAGGAATAAGAGAAGCTGGGCATTATTTTAGCTAATAGATTATTTTTAAACTGAAGTCAGTTGGACAATGGAAAGAAAAGGAAATGAAGTATGCATTGGCAATTACCCAAAAAAGGATCAAATAGATTCTATATTCATAACTGAGTCACTCTGCCTCCAAGATGGGTATTAGGAAATAAATCTAACTTTATAAGAGGATTCCTGTCTTAACTTTCAAAAATTTTTTTTGTAAATTCAATTTTATCTCTCTATTGATGTACATTACAATCTCAGAGATGGTTTCTGATTGTTTTGTCTTTCTCTGGGGGATAGTCTAGATACTTTCTACATCTCATATGATGCCTACACAAACACCTATGCACACATGCACCCATACTCACACAGTCATACATTCATACATGCACATACACAACACAAGCATATATCCACACAGGCACACACAGAGGCACATACTCATGCATACACACAGGCATACACAAACATGAACACAATCACACACACACACAAACTCACACAGCCATCTGACGTTGATGGCTTTTGAAAAAAATCTGTCATTAAGACTTCTAAGCTATGCATAAATCACTTGCTAGCATTTCTGATTTGAAGATCCAGCCTTTTTCTATCTAGTCACATTTGGAATATGCTAAACATAGAACAGAAGTAGTAAATATAAAGACATCTCACAGTCTTCTTCCCTAACTCCAAAGATGAGGGTACAACAAGTGTTCGTATGGCACCTGTTCCAATCACTGTGTCTGTGCATGTTGTCACCATGTGGAGAAGCAGTTTTGTTTATTTTTGCTTTACCTCTCCACTAAAAGTAGTTATAAACCTACAAAGAAACACATGACAAGGGTTCATGTTAGGGACAGACACCCTTTCTCTTTGAATCCTAATGCATAGCATAGGAGATGAGATGTGAGAGGCCTCTCAAAAAGTAATCTAGCCAAATATTAATAGTTGATCATACAATACTATTCATACATAGAGGGGTGTAGTATGAGGTTTCTGGCCCCATCTAGCTGGTGGTCCAGATCCACAAACCTGCAGTCCCAGACTGCCTAGCCTCACAGTCTTGTTCAGAGGTCACTTTCCTGTGGGCCCTGAATGTCCAGTTTATATAGCATACTGTCAAACAGTCAATATGAGAACAGTTTCTTGTCGAGTGGCTTACCATTGCCACAAAGAAAGAAAATTCCATGTGGAGTTTCTTCAATGCCCATCATTCCCTTGAAGTATATTTGATGCTGCCAGGAGCAGACATGTCTCACTGTCCAGAAAAGTCTAAGTTCTTAAAATATTTTAAATGTCATATTCTAAAGATCTTTGAAGCATTTGAAGACTACTTATCTAATTGAAATATATCTTTGTATAACTAAAAATAATCTAACATGACTATAAATTTGGTTGTCACCAATGACTATCTGCATTTTAATTGCACATTACAATTTTAAATGAATTGCATAAACATAATATCTTAAACAAGACTGGAAACATACATACAGTATAACAAAATTGACTTTAAACTTGTATCAATAAACCAAAATCCATATCAATGTAAAATATTTTGAGATTAACAGCTGATTTTTGGATTAAAGTAAATTCAATAATCTGTAGTATAGGGTTTTTGGCCTGTCTGACTGTTGGTCCAGATCTACAGACCTGCAGTCCCAGACTGCCTAGCCTCACAATCCAGACCTGCTGCTTAGCCCCCCAAAATGACTCACTTATATTAATTTCATACTGTTTGGCCTATGTCTCAGGCATATTGCCAACAGAGTCCTTTTATTTAAAGAATGATATTCACAACATACAGAAAGGGAAAAGAGAGAAACCCACAGGTGCTCAAGCCCATTATTTAAAGCAGTGTGGTATTTGCATTGAATCTATATATGCTCTTCTACATATGTTCAACCACTCACAGATTAAAAGTAATATTTAATATCATAGTTGTTATATTTTTAGAGAGTAATGACAAGAAAAAAGTTTGTAAATATGTGGACTAGGCACAACTTAACTTGGTAAAGCCCCAAGGATGCTGGTGGATGGTTTTACATTTGATATGTAAATTATATATAAATTAAATACAGTGTTACACACTTATAGACCCAGATACAAGGGAGGTGAGACAGGAAAATTGCTGGATGCCAATTCAAAGACTGAAAAACACAAGGAGACTTTGTTCAAAAAGAAAAGAAGAAATAAACAAAGCCTCATATGTAGATGCCATGGGGACTAAAGCAGTGAGAAAATGGAAATATAACAAGGAGAGGAGGTACAGCCAACATTGATTCTTTCTTAGGTATCTATCATTCAGATAGTTGCATTTCTCTGTAATGATATATTGTTTGTAATCTAATAAAGATTGTTTGAAGATCAGAGGACAGAGACAGCCACAGAGTTAGCCATAGATTTCAGGCAGTGGTGGCACATTCCTTTAATCTTAGCACTTGGGAGGCAGAGATCTATCTAGATCTCTGTGAATTCAGAGCCACATTGGGCTACATGAGATTGAACCAGTCTAGGAGAAAAACAGAGAGAAGTGGTGGTGCCACACACCTTTAGTCTCAGTACTTGAGATCCCAAGCTTCTACTCTCAGTACTTGGGAAACACACAGGCCTTTAATGCCACAACTAGGAAGTTTGAAACAGGAAATTATATGGCTAGACAGAGAAAGGAATATAGACAAGAGCAGACAGGATCTTCCCCTTTCATCTGAGGAGTTGGCAAGATGAGAAGTGGCTGTGGCTTCTTCTTCTGTATCTCTGATCTTTTAGCATTTGCCCCAATATCTGGGCATGCAGTATCATGCCCAATGTGGGGCATGAATCCATGATCCTGAGATTAAGAGTCTCATGGCTCTACCAACTGAGCTAACCAGGAAGCTCCTGGGAAACCAAAGTCCTTGAGATCTGAGGGAGTATGGCTACAAAGACACAGATATCCATCAACCTGACACCATTTACTTTCTCCCAGGAACCTTAGGACACTGTTACAAAAAAAAAAGAAGAAGAAAAAGAAAAAAAGAAAAGAAAAAGAAATCCAAGGACAAAGGTTTTGTGTCTCTTGTAAGATTTCATAATCATAGAAGGATCTGGAACTCTGGATTTGGGACTTTCCATGTATCAACCCTTCCCCCTTGAGGTTTGCTATTAAGTGCTATAAACAGTTTGCAGGAAGCACAGACCCCTGAGTATGGTCATCTAGAATGGCTTGGGACAAGGGGAGACTTGAACCTGGGACTTGAGAAGAAGAGTAAAGGGAAAGGCAGCCAGCCACAAGAGCTAGTTAGCAACACAGTAAAGAATAAAGATGGACCAAGCTTTCACAGCCTCTATCCAAGGACAAGGTTGTTTCTTGATTTGGCTGCATTTGTGGTTGGCATATGGAAGGCCCCTAAATGCCAGGTTAGAAGCTGAGACTTTATTTTATAACAAGAGACCATGAAGATTCAACCTGATAAATGACAGAATCACCTTAAGGAGAGAGGGAATATTCAAGAATAAAGAGAAAAGTCAAGCAGAATTTTCTTTTGCTACATAGGAATATCCCTTCTCTTCTTCTTCCTCTACTCCCACACTACTATTCACCCCCTGCTACCTATTCAGCCCTTCATATATCCCCCACTATGAAGCACATGATCTGGAGAGCTTTGCAGCTAATACACAGGGTTTGTAGAGGACACAGTCTACACCCACTTGTGTCTGTCAGTAGAAATGGCTGCTCAGATTCTCCAGGCAGACAGCTGCAGCTTGCTCTTTAGGGCCTTCCTTTCACCCTGCATTGAGGTAGCTTAACATTTGTAGAGTCACATAGACCATGAGGCCAAGTGCCCTTATATTGAGCTTCCTCAGGGCTCACACTGGCTGCATGTTCTGCCCTAGGATGATGAGGGTTAGTCCCAAATGGCAGAGTCTCATGGGGCCTTCTGTTGTGGTAGGAGAGGCTGGGCAGCTGTTGGCCTGAAAGTTCTCTCAGTCCCTAAACTGTCTGGCAGTTTGCCTATGTCAGAGCTGGGATCTCATCCAGATCAAAGGCTGGTTCAGACATCAGCAAAAGAATTTGCTTTCCTGTAACATCTGTGGATGAGATCCTGGCTCAGCCATATGAATTTGGAAGATGGTCTCTCTGATGAATACCACATTCTGAAAGGTCCAGGAATGAGTTTCTGCAGCACATCTGTGATAGTTTATATTGATTATAAATTTGGCATAACCTAGAACTACTTAAGAGTCAATTATTTGGAACTATCTATAAAAGACTTCCTAGAGAAGTTAATCAAGGTGGGAAAACTTGCCATAAATGCACTAACAGAATAAAAGGGTGAAAATGAGCCAAGAATAGGGTTTAACACTCTCTGCTTCCTGACTGTGGATACCTCAGGCTTCTATCACTCACTATGCCTTCTTTGCCATGATAGGCTATATCCTTGAGCCTCGAGCCAAAGTAAACCTCTACTCCCTTAAGTTGCATTTGCTGAGATATTTTATCATAGCAATAGGAGAAGTAAGTAATACAATACCTCATAGTTAAGTTTTCTAAGAGTATAAAGCACACATAGTAATGTGCTGGCTTTTATTGTACAGCTGTCTTATGGCACATGTGAAGTGTATCTCTCTAATCAGGACCGTGTAAACCACTAAAAACTAAAACTCTGGTCCCATTTCTTTGGTTTCTTCTTTCTGAAAAATAAGTAATTAATTTCTGCCTATTACCTGGGAAGGCACTTTCTTTCACACCTGCATCCTCTGATCCTTTCCAAGTTCCTTTTCCCTCCCCCATGCTTAGTATCTCACCAATTAACCTCCTCACCTAGATCTGTCTAGTTCTCACTTCACTGACCACTCACAGCAAACATTATGGAAGAAAATCACAAGCAGGATGTTTGACATGGAGGTTTGTTGTTTCTGGTCATAAATGGTCCTCACTTCTGGCAATTCTTTCTTATGTCCCTGGCCGGACTCTTCTCTGACACTGCTTGGTATCAATGACAAATGCGCATCACCAAGGACACCCTGTGGTAAGGACATACACTACAGGTGCCACAGTAGCAGGTGAGTACTCTGTGTATGTGAGATTAGAAATAGTTTGGAGATCAACTTGTCACATCTGTCCTATGCATTACCAGGCAAGCAGAGAGCAAAGCCTGAGTTGTGGTCATTTCCTGGAGCACACAGCTAGTGCTGAGGCTGAGCCAAGCTCCCTGACTTCCCATTGGTGCTTTCTCCCGAGCAGTCAGCACATTAGTATTATAGTGCCACCTGCACCCACTCCTTTTCTCATTTCTACCATTCTTGTTTCAGTCCATGCCTTTTAGTGTCATTTATAGGCCTTTCTTTGATGATGATGGACAAAGATAGGCTGCCCAGCACAGGGACTTGTAATTCTATGGTAGAAACCTAATTTCCTCTTCTGGGCCATGGAGGTAGAAGCATCTGAGTCATTATGCAACCTTATTCCCTTCAGTGGGACAGGGTGGGGACTAAAACACACACTGTTCGACAATGAGGCACAATTTAAATAAATGCAGTTTAATGACATCTGTGGGGGGGGTAAGAAATGAATCTCTTTAATTCTTGAGAAAGAAAAATCTGCATACTGCCAATTGCTTTCTAGAAGAAAGAAGCTGGTGAACTCACCTTGAGACTGTAGCTTGGGTTGGTAGACTCCGCATAAAGCAAACACCTTTAAGTGTATATGGGCAAGCCATGCCAAAAGCCAGCAATGTGCCCTCATTGGTCTAATAAAATAGTAATGTTTTACCATTGAAATAAGACAGTGGAGTCTCACAAGAACAGGGCTGGTGAGAACTGACTTAGGGGTCTCTCTAGGCCATGAGTGCACAAACCAGTTTCTACAACAGATCCCCTCTCATCTGCCATATCTTATCGGTTCTGTGCCTGGGGGTCCTGGAATCTGCCTGCCTTGGCTTCACGGTCACATCCGCCTTTGTGCTGACCACCATTCCAGAGCTGCTCATGAATGTCCTGACTGAGGCCCTCTGTTCATACCATCTGCCTCTCAGCCATTGTCAGCATAGCTGGCCACAAAGCTGTTTCCTCTCTGATTCTCGCTTTATCTCTTCTACATGGTGCTAGGGCACAGTCTGACTCAGAAGGAGCCTGACTCTGGGCCACAAGGCCCTACTCACAAGGGTATTTGTTGGCAGCTGATGGTAGTCTGCTGGTGACAACTAAGGTATCTGGGGGAGGAATTCCTGTTTCAGAGGGGAATCCATAGTGCCCGACTTGTGCAGATACTTTGTTTGTGTGGGGCTATCCTGTGCTGGTGTAAGGAATATAACAAACTTGTGTGCAGCAACTGTAGTGTGGGGCTGTGATAGCCTTGGGTGCAGATACTGTGCTGATGTGGGACTGTGATGCTCCTTGAATCACACACTGCTGTGAAAGTACTAGAATACACAAGTAATATAAACATGAACTTGGATTTCAGCTTCATTCCTCACTTTAGGGCAGTAAGCCCTGTGAAAGGACTGTTTATCCAAGCAGTATTTACTCCACAGAGAGTTTCTAAGCCTTTCCTGTCAGTCTTCATGCACCCCACCCCCTGCCTATTGACATTCCCATTCCGACTGTCTGGGGATATCAAAAGAAGAGACAAGAGCCAGAGCCAGTCCACGCAGCTGGCTGCTGCCAGAGACTCCATGGGTGGGAACCATTAGATGTCTTGTTGCCTTCTTTGACATCCATGGCCCTTTGCCCCTGATTCCTGGGATATAATCAGTTTCTCACATGGACACTCACAGTATCTTCCCAGGATGTCCTCCCAGAAAATGGCTATAAAATCATAAAACTAAACAAACTGGTAGCCTTTGACACACATTTCCCAGGTCACTTGTGAGCCAGCAACCACAAAGGAGACCATGCACATTCAGACAGCTCTCCTGAGTGACAATGAGCATCTTACCCAATGATCCATAGACAGCATGTCACAGTACCAACTATTCTCTCTGTGGCTGAAACACAACCTAGCCTATCTCAAGCTCTCCAATAGTGAAAGCTGAGTTAGAAGCCCAGGGAGAGGTTAGCTTCCCTGTCCTTACCATTGAGCCACTGAGGGTATGCCTCTGCAACATTCAGATCTAGAAATGCTCCACCCTCTTCCCAGGCTCAACCACACATGCCCTGCCTGTGATTCCTCTTGCTGGAGACTTGTTTCCTGGCTCAGAAGCCTTCCTTCCATGTCATCTCTGTTTAAGGGGAAGAATCCCTGGAGGCTGCCACTCTAAGTTCGGAGAATGTTCCAGCTATGGGATCTGAAAAGCAACTCGGTTCTGCATGTACATTAAAGTAGATGTCACCACAGGGGAAACCACAGGATAAACAAGTCTTGCCTTGGAGGAAAATGTTCCTTGACTCTGCAGAGTCAAATTTCCCTTCAACTAGAACACACTTGACAAGACAAAACAAAAAAACAAGAATACAATAGAGTACAGAATGCCAACTTCAGTAAATTTGTAAACTAGATTGTGACATGTTGGATATTTCTGGACAGTTACCAATTCTTGAATTATCCTTATTGCTTATTGTAGAAAATTCAAAAATTACTGCTTAAACATGAGTGAGATATCACAATCATCCAGCAATCTCATGTCTAGTGTTTACCTTAAAGAATGGAAAACGATCTGGAAGAGATGTTTGTTAGATTTAGGGCAGCATTATCTACAGTAGCCAGAAGGTAAAAGTTCAAGTGTCTTTCACTGGAGTATCAGTTAGCTTACTTGGTGTTGTGACCAAGCAAGAATAAGCAAGGAAGGTTTATTTTGGCTCAAGATTTAGAGTTACTGTCAGAAAGCAGGCAATGATGGATGCTGGTTCTCTTCCCTCTTTTTCTTATATCCAGTCTGGCTTCTAGGTTACAGTTGTTTCCTCTGACGTTCAGGGTGGGTCTTTTGTCCTCAGTTAAACCTCTCTGGAAACACCCTCATAGACACACCCAGAATTATGTCTCCTAGATGATTCTAAATCCAGTCAAGATGACCACAAAGATTAACCATCCAAAAATAGATAAAATCTCTCTCTCTCTCTCTCTCTCTCTCTCTCTCTCTCTCTCTCTCTCACACACACACACACACACACACACACACACACACACACACACACCACAACATTATTCAGATTAAAATTAAAAAACATCCTGACTCATGTTACAACATGGATGAACTTTGAAGATATTATACCAAATGGCACAAACTAGACAGCAAAGGACACATACCACATAATTCAGTTTCCTGAGGTACCTAGCAGAGTCAGGTTCATAGAGATTGGAAATAGGATGGGGATTGTCAGAGCCCAGGGAGAGGGAAGGAAAGTTAGAGAGTAATGGTTATGCAGTTTCTGTTTGACAAAACACAACGAATAGTGAAGATGGATGAGAGAGATGCCTACCCAGACTGGGAATGGACCATTTTAAAAATAAAATTTCCAGATGCTAAATTTTACTTTATGCATACTATACTAAAGTTAAAAACAGAGGTACGTGCAAGAATAGGTAAGTGTGTGTCTTAAAACCAGCTTGTCCCATTGGTCCAGGCATTGCCAGAAAGCAAAGAGCAAGGTCAGAGTCAGTCATTTCCTGGGGTACACATCTGATGACTGCAGGGCCTGAGCCAGGTTTCCTGACTCTAACAGCCCTTCCTCTTCCAAGCTTTGTATCTGTCAGTGTTTTCCTTGATGATAGATGGTATGGAAGTGAGTGGGCAGCAAGCAGGGCAGCTGCTGCCCTCATATGTACCCGCTCTCCTTTCAATTTCTATCATTTTACCCCAGTCCAAGCCTTGCCATAACTGCCTGAGTTACTAAAATAATCTCTAATTGCTCTGACTCTGGGGAAGCATGTTCTGTACATGTTGCTTTTGGATAATTCTAAATGTTCACCTACCTGTTTCACAATTGTCCATGGCTCCCCATTTTCAGAACAGAACATCAGAAAGATATTTCTTTCAGAGCAACTTAAACAACTGTTGATAAGCACATGGATTCCAAAGAGATTTTGGAAGAGAATGTTTCTGAAGAGTGAAGGATGGAAAGGAAATGGACAGAGAAGGAAGAAGAATTGGGTGGCAGGAGTCCTTACCTTCACAGCAGTCCTGGGCAAATCCCAGGTAGATAGACAGATTGTCCTTTAGCCAGGGGCTCTAGCCCTGCTTCTGTGGTCAGTCACTGGCTGGGAAGAGCCAGCACAAGTGTAATCAGGAGCAGACGCCATGATGGATTCAGATGTGCAGCATCTGCAGAAAGTCAAGCAGCTCCTGGCAAATCCAATAGAGGTCCTCCTGTGGGGAAATCTGAGGGAACAGCTCCATGGCAGCAGCGATACCCTTGGCCTTTTTGTATTTGTACATCAAGAAGCATTAGATTGAGAGGCCATACTCTGGTCAGCAGAGCATGCCATAGTCAATCCCTGGAATTTCTTTGGCTTTATGTGATAGGTGGATGAATAGGGGAGGAAAGTTGCATTTGACATTCCTTTCATCACTCTATTAGAGCCAAATTCTCTCATCCTACATTCATTGTCATCCAATACTGGTCCTTCTGCCCAGTGAATGCTATGCATCCCTTGAGGCAAAGGCTACCTCCTCCTTAAGACCTCTTTATCATCTGTATTTTCTCTAATTCCCACTGTGTCTGGGCCTTCCTTATAGTGCTTACTGTTATGTGTTTTGTATCTTCCAGTTCACATACTGTGTCTCTTTCTCTCTAGATAATTCCTGAGGGCCGGCTGGGTGCCTCATTCATCTTCACAGTGCACTTTTCATAATGGTGTACTCTGTCACAACAGCATCAACATCTATGACATTGATGTATAGTCTAGTCAAATTAAACAAGCGTTCTCCTATCAATGGACTCATCAAATGGAAACCTTATGTTCTTTGGCAATGCCTGGGCAAACACATAAAGCCTTCTATCCAGCACCACAATTCTAGCATGCATTTGTGTTGCCATGTCTTTGGTATGAGGTTTTCTTACACTCTGCACATTGAACTACAATTCCATGAATTTAATGAATGTCTACAGCAAAGAGCCTTATGATTCTGTGAGCATACACAGCAAGGAGAGATTTATAACTTATTCTAACATAAAGACCAGCACATTCTTTTTTAAAAAATATTATTTAAAAATCCCTAGAAATATATAGACAATAGATATTCAATACCTCTTCAGAAACAAAGCAAATAAGCAATATGAAAAGTAGCAAGTGTAGAGATGGAGGGGGGCAAGATAATTTTTAAAAAATAAAGCTTTGTGATATGGCTCTGGATGGGTTAGCTTTGGCCTCAGACTGAATCCCAGGGCACTCAGTTAAGTGATGCCCTGATAATGCCATTTCCTCTCCTTCAATCCACTTTCTCATTTGTTGGCACTTCTTCCTATGCTGAACTTTTCTGCTATCTAGTCAACCCCAATCAACACTGGTCCACAGACTGTCACTGCAATGGAAGTTCAGGAGACTCTCCCTAAGTGTGCAGAATGGAAGTAATGAGTTACTTAGCTAGTTCAAAAACCCATATGCAAAAAGCAAATAGATAAAACAAAGAGATATAAAAAAGAGCCAAAGTCACTATGAAGCATTGAAAGAAAATGGGCTCCACAGGAGATGTGGCCTTGTTGGAGGAAGTGTGTCAATGTGGGGATGGGCTTTGAGGTCTCCTTTGCTCAAGCTATACCCAGTGAGACAGATTACTTCCTGTTGCCTGGTCAAGCTATAGACCTCTTCAGCACCATGTCTGCCTGAATGCCACCATGTCCCCATTTTTCTATCACTGTGATGATAGAGAACTAAACTTCTGAACTGTAAACCATCCAATTAAATGGTTTTTCCTCTATAAGAGTTGCTGTGGTCATGGTGTCTCTTCACAGTGATATATACACACAGGTATACACACACGTATACACACACACACACACACACACACACACACACACACACTCCATGACAATGCTATGCATTTAACCCTGGTTAAAATAATGGTCAACCTTGACTGTCAGTTTATGAGGACAGACCAACCCTAGGATGTGGGCAGCTTCATCCATGGGGGCAGTGGAAATCAGACTAAACAAAGAGGGGGAAGTAAGCTGAGCCCCAGAGATCAGCTCTTTCTTCTCTTGAACTGCAGGCACAACGTGACCAGCTTCATCATCTGCTGCTGCCACATCTTTTCTGCCATGACAGTGGGACCCTCAAACTGTGAGCTGAATAAGTCCTTCCTTCCTAAGTTGCTTTTGTCAATTGTCACAGCATAGAGAAGTCACTAAAACAACTAGACATAAGCTCCTCTACTGGGCCACAACCAAACACTTCACATGTCTTCAATAAAAGTTGAGTGATTGCAGTTTATTGTAAAGCATGGAGATCAGTTTGATTTGGCAGCCTCTGTGAAACTTTTGTGCTTGTAAAGGGTGCTGAGAAGAACATTTTGGCTTGCCTGCCATCTCTCCATATGCCAATGCACAGGAGGAGACCAAAGCAATGACCTGTAGGAACCAGAGGTTATAGAGCTCGGGACTGCTGTGGTGGTTAATCTGATTGTCAACCTGGTACCATTGGGAAGAGGGAACCTCAGTTGAAGAATGCCTACATCAGATTGGCCTGTGGCATGCCTGTAGGGCATTTTATTGATTGCTAATTGTTATAGAAGGGCCTAGTTCACTGTAGGTGGTATCACACTTAGGTAGGTGGGCCTCAGTTGTATAAGAAAAGTAAGTGAACTGATCATGTGGGCAGCGATCACCCCATGTTTTCTCTTCTTCAGTTCCTGCCTCTATGTTCCTGTGTTGAATTTCTTCTGCCTTGGCTCTCCCAATGATGGGCTGTAACCTGTAAGCTGAAACAAATAAGCTGCTCAAGGAAGGAAGGTCATGATGTTGATCATGTAATAGAAACCAAACTAGATCAGTGGTAGTTGGGACCTTAGGCATTTCCACTTATAATGACATAACCAGAGTGACCACTAGCTTGTTGCCCACTTACTGTTGGCCATAACAATCCATGCCTCCTTGTTGTGCTCCACAGAACTGTCAATCCTGTTAGAAAACCAAATCCTTTCTCTCCTGAGAATGCTAGGCCCATCAACCCAAAGATGCTACATAATATTATATTGATTGATGTGATGAGTCAACCTTATGTTTAAAAATCATAATGTATGGCTTTATGTCAATCACAGTTGCTGTGTGGTAGTAGTCCCTGGTGCCAGGCAATGCTTCAGGGACCCAAGGAAAAAGTTGGGCTAGTCTCCAGACTCAAAGGAACCAGCTAGATCAGAGGGACAAAGAGAAACACAAGAAAATGTAGAGCTAAAGAGAGAGGCAGATACATGGGGGGGGGGCAGTGAGAGAAGGAAAGATAGAAAGAGAGAGAAGAGAGAGCTGAAGCAAAGAGAAAGAGGAGAATCAAGGTGAGGAAGGCAATTCCCTCCTCCTCTTGTGGCTTGAAACTTCCACAGAAATTTTTGTCCATGTAAGAAATGAGTCTGGAGTCTCACTATACAATCCAAAATATTCCATCAGAGCAAGACATTTTTCTTCTGTAAAAGAGTATGTAGCGGTTCCTAGGTAAGCAAGCAAGTAAGAGCATCCAGCAGGGATTCCACTGGATTTGTATTCCATCTGCAGGGGTCCTGTGACTCTGAGTGGTCAGGGATTGGCCCCACATTCTTACATGATTGGCTTAATTCAAGCAGTATATTTGATAAGCAAAGTGGAACTTTTGAGAATAGATGCAACCATGATATGTACTTGGTCTTAGAAAAAGCTGACTAGGGGAAGGGTTTTTTGGTTTTTGTTTAAGATTTCTTTAAAACTGGAACTTTCTTTGTCTCATTTATCCTCTTACTATTTAAAAAAAAAAAAGTATCTTTCATTTACAGTTCCTACAGTCCTCCATAGAGAGGCCCCATCTAACGAATCCATCTGCTCCTGTGCATTTGAGACACACTCCAGACACAGAGTGGATGGAGCCTGGTGCTCTGCCTGGAACCTCCTGCACAAATGGCAAGAATGTCAATCTTTTCTTACTGGGCTCTGGGTGGCTCTCTGAAGGCCCTGCATGTGTGCTAAGCCACTGGACAGCAACAGACAGCACCATACACATCAAGGAGCAGTCAGTCAGTCAGTCAGAAATGCATTCAGAGGCATGCCCACCCTCCCAGCTAGACCCAGACCCCCACCACCAGGAGTCATGCTTCCTTTCTCCAGGATGAATTCTATGAGTGAGCTGAGACCAATGACTGAAAGTAACCACCAGAGAGGAAGCAGATCTCCACTCAGTTGGAAGTGGGATAAAGTTCAGAGGGCCAGATTTGGTCTGCAGTCAGAGACAATAGGGCTGGATATCACTCTGTGCAGCCTGCAGGGCATGTCACCTAGGCTCTCCTGCCAGCTCTGGGACACATTTGATCTGAACTGTGAGTAAATGTTAGTACTGTCCTTGGAATTTATGCATGCAAAACTGCTCTATCCAGAAAAGCAGAAGCTGAGGAGGTCAGGAGTGCTGTGCTCAAGGTATTGAGCATTATCACCTTCCACTAACACATGCTCCTGCTGAGGCCAGCCTCTGAAAGGCACTTCTGAGCTTGGAGATTTCAGGGCTATAAATGAAAGCCATGAATTTCCTGAAAGCTTGTTGAGAATAGATATGCTCTTGAAACGACCTTTGTTCAATTTCCCCGCCTGCAAAAGCCCATCTTAAGGAAAAGTTGTTCTGGCCACACTCAATGTGATGTATTCCTTTTAGCCATTAAAATCAAATTTTCAGTGCTTTGTATGGAAAGGTTTTTAAATATTTACTGATTTCTTTCTAGCTTGTGAAGGCTTTAAAAAAATCAAGAGTCCTTTCCCTGCTTTTGTTAAATTTACAGATTTACCAAGAGAAAGTTTACTTTGGGTTTTCATTTAATTAATTTGAATTGTGTTTATTTTATTGTTTTATGTAAATGGATGCTTTGTCTTTCTGCTTATATGTCCATATATGTGCCTGGTGTCTAGTGCCTGGCTTGGATGGTGGTACAGAGGAGGATGCTGGATACCCTGGAACTGGAGTTATTGATAGTTGTCAGTTGCTATGTGAGTGCTGGGAATCCAACTGCAGTCCTGTGGGAAAGCAACCAGAGTTTTTAACTACCGAACCATCTCTCTAGCCCCATACTTTGGCCTTTGAAATGAAATGTCTAGCAGTAGTTTTAGAATAGCTTCAGTTCATCATACAATCAATCCCTAAGGTTCCAGTGGTAAATTTTTAGTGTAAATAATGTCAATTTGATGCTTGTTGTAGTTTGAACACAATTGGCCCCCATAATCTCATTGGAAGTGGCACTATTAGGAGGTGTGGTCTTGTTGGAGGAAGTGTGTCACTGTGGGGGCAGACTTTGAAGTCTTCTATGCTTGGGATATGCCCAGTGCTTCAGTTCACTTCCTGTTGCCCGTAGATCAAGATGTAGGACTCTCAGTTTCTTCTCCTGCACCATGTCGGCCAGCACACAGCCATGTCCTGCTATGATAACAGACTAAACTTCTGAACTGCACACCACCCCAATTAAATATTTTCCTTTATAAGAATTGCTATGGTCATGGTGTCTCTTCACAGCAATAGAAACCCTGACTAAGATACTGCCTCAGGTATCTGTGGCCAAAGTCAAAGGAGTAGGACAGGAGGAGACCCCAGAGCAGCAGTAGGAAGGGACAGCTACTAGCATTCCCCGGGGCCAGGATCTGGGTAATTAGTGCAAAGCAACATAGGCTTGGGGTCATAGAGAAGGGGGATGCTGGGGATGGGGATAATGGGTCAGATAAGCCTGGAGGAGGGAGGGCAGCTACATAGAGAGAGCAGCTGTGACTGAGGGGCAGAGAGGGCAGAGAAAGAGTGGGGGATTCAGGGAAGTAAGGAGCTGCAGCTTAGTAGTCTGACCCCAAGGATCCCCATCTTTGGGTACCCACTTTCTTGCATAGTCCCCTACCACACTGAGCAGAGGGCCTGTGCTGTTTCCCTTTTGCACTCTCTTGGGTCACTTGCTCTAGGACAGTGGGATGCCTTGTGGAGAAGTTCAAGCATCCCTCAAGAAAGACACTTGTGCTTGTGAGAGCTTTGGCCTCCTGCCCACAGCCCTGGGGGATGTGCATTTGGGGATGCAGCTGCACAATCTCAACTCTCCAACATCCAGTCCTACAGGCAAATCCTACGGGAGAAGCCAAGCCAGAAGTACCAACTAAGCCACCCTTGACCCACTGACCCTCCTTGAGATAATAAATGTGTTCCCTTATGTTGAGCCTTTAAATTTGGGGACATTTGGCTCTATAGATGCAGAAGAAACCATGGCTCAAAGGAGAAGAGTGAGCCCCTCATTCTGGTAATTAGAGCTCTCCCAGCCTCTCCTAGGCCCTGCCACATGTCTTTGATGAGCTGTGGCTGGAAACCCCATAAGCAATTCACAGTAATGTGGATTTTATAAGTTGGAAAGGTTTGCCAGTTTGCTGAATCAGTCATTACAGAAATAGATCCTCCATGACCTGACTTCTGGTAGACTGATTTTCCACAAATAGCCTTTAGCTGGAGGAATACCTTGAGTAATTTAATACTTTGCAATCCTAGAACTTGAATTTTAGAAAGCGTTTGGCTAAGCTGTGGTATGGTTAGGGTAAGGTTTGGTAAGCTGTGTCAGGGGAAGGGGTGGCTGGGGGTGGCTTTTCAGAGCCATATTGGCCATCCATATCTCATTGCATTGGTGTGGTTTATAGTAAAGCAAATATAATAGATTTCCCCTCCATAGGTGACAAGACATCTTTTTTTTTTTTTTTTTATTTCTGATAATCTGTAATTATGTTAGGAAATAAATTTAGGTCTCTGGGATGATGATAAGAATGTCATTTGCAGATATAATAAAGAGAGGAATTGGCTTCATAAATACAGTCTCCACAGATGCTTAATGCTACCTTCAAGAAATCACAAATGGAATTCCCCTGTAAGTCACAGATGATTGCCAGCAGGCAAGCCAGCTGTAGCTGCTGGTGCTGTAAAGGAATTAAAGACGTCTGTGTCACCCAAGAGATGAACAAGGGCAAGACAGAGTTTCTCACATATCACTGTCCCCCAAGGCTCACACCTAGAAAACATTGATCTGCATGACCCTCTCTGAAGAGGGGTTATCAACTGTTTTTAGAAGTGAAAACCCATTTTTGAGAAGGGCTGAATAATTTGTCAGGTCTCAGTGAACTGTGAACAAGCAGACCCGGATTTTGAACCCAGATGTTTAGTCCTGTGGTTCATCGTAGCTCAGCTGTGCTTAGCATGAAGTCTGGAGTGCCCCCAAAGCTATTCTGCTCTACCATTAAAGACTGTGACAATCATACAAAGCAGGTAACTCACAGCTGGCCTTCCAGAATTATGCCTTGCCCTTGATGACACTCAGCACTGTGGCCTTGGGCATCTTATAATAAAGTCCAGACAGATTTAGAAACACAATAATAAACTTGAAAAGTCTATGAACTTCAGAGTTGGTTCAGGCATCATCTCTGGGAAATCCCCCTGGACATGGTGCTGGCTTCGGAACCCTGAGGCGGATTTTACTTTTGCTGCTTCAGCTCAGAATTCTGTCTGGTTTTGTCTTCTACTCTGGACTTGAGATCTCTAGAGGATGGATCACATCTCAATGACTCAGTGTCCCAGGGCTGAGCCCATGGCAGGAAGGAGTTCCCTTGGACTATGGGACTCAATGGAATAGAAGTAGGTGGGGGGAAACTAAGTCATGTGTCCTGAATGAGGACTCAGAGTTACCAGGCTTTGGAAACTAGGTTTCTAGAGTGTCCTCCAAGGTGAGATCTTGTCAGGGGTGGCTCTTGAATCCCAAGGCATTTATAGGGACACTTTGTACTTAAAATCAGTGAGGTGCTATAGTGAGGCTATATAGATGCGTTGGAGGCTCAGCCCAGTCATTAAAAGGCCACCTGCCACCTGTGGGGCACCCTGCTGCTGGCTGAAATCACAAAGGCCCCAGCCTTTCAAGTGTTCCGAATAAACTTTTTCTAGGATTTTCCTCCCCAGAATCCCAGTGAAAGCTGACTGGTGTTTCATGAGCCACACTTGACATCGGACATAATCTCTCAATGCCTGTGAGCCAATTAGCCAGCCATCAAGTCTGCCCACTGGCAAGTGCAGAGGCTTCTTAAACACAAAAGCTTACGATGTACTTATGGGGAGACAGGACAGGCAGAGAGAAACAGACGACATAAGGGACATAGTTAAGAGCTCATCCTCCATCTCTCTCCCCTTTTCTCACCCTCTCTCTGTTCCCAGTCCTCCTCCCTTCCTTCCCTTCCCTGGCTTCTCTATCTCCTCAGTCCCTTGCCCGTGTTTCTCACGGACCTCAGTCCCCATTCCGTGCCTCCTGCATCCCTATGGGCCTCTCTCCATAGGTGCAGATTTGGTGTGGAATCACTGTCCTCATTATGTCACAGCTGCACTGCACTGGATGAACACACTGCAGTCAGCCAGCGAACTGGCACATTGGTGTCACTGCTCGGCTATTACAGACATTTGTGCCTGAGTCTCCATGTGGACATGGCTTTTTACTACCTGTGGGGAAATACATGTGGGATTGCTGGCTCTTTGGCAGAGTGGACTTCTAACTTTACAAGAAAATGTAAAACGAACTCTTAGAGAATTTGTTCACTGTTGCTGGTACCAGTAATGCCTGAATATTTTCCTCAGGTTATGTTAGAATATCTTAATTTTATTTTTATCTTTATCTGAACATTCTTTAAACTCATGATATTAAGTAGTCTATTTTTGGTTGTGAGGCTACCCTTTAATGGCAGAGCCATCTCTCCAGCCCCCCTCTTAAGTATTTTTTTTTATTTAAAAAGTTTTTTTTCTCATACCCAACACTGCTCCCAATCTCTCCATCCTCCCCCAGTCTCCTCCCCACTTCCCCTTCCATTCCCCAGAGAGGGTAAGGAATCCCGAGGTAAGTCAGTTCAGTCTGGCATATCCAGTCCAGGTAGGTCCAAATCCCTCCCCCCAGTGTCAAGGCTGAGTAAGGTGTTCCTCTGCAGTGAATGGGCTCTGAGAAGCCAGTTCATGCACCAGAAATAAACTCTGGTCCAACTGCAAGAGGCTCTACAAAGTGCCCATACTATTTGACTGTCATCTACATTCAGAGAGTTTAGTTCCTTTCCATGAAGGTTCCTCAGCTGTTATTTCAGAGTCTATGAGCTCCCAATAGTTCTGGTCAGCTGTCTCTGTGGGTCTTGTCCTCATGATCCAGATTCCTTTGCTCATATAGTTTCTTTTCCCTCTCTTCAGATGGACAGGGAGCTCAACCTGGAGCTTAGCTTTGGATCTCTGCTTTTGCCTCCATCATTTGCTGGACGAGGGTTCTAAAATAAAAATTAAGGTGGTCATTCATTTCATTTATAGGAGAAGTCTTATTTAGACACCCTCTCTACTATTGCTTGGTGTCCTATCCAGGGACATCTTGTGCATTCCTGAATGTTTCCCTAGCACCAGCTTTCTCTCTAATGGCTCCCTCTAATAAAGATACCTGTTTCTTTGTTCTCCCTCTCTGTTGCTCCTCCCACCCAATCATCTCATTCTCTCATGATCTCTTCCCACCTCCCCTTGCTTGCTCCCATGGATGATCCCAGTTTACTCAGGAGATCTTCTCTATGTTCCCTTTTCAGGAGGATCCACGGGTGTCTCTCTTAAGTTCCTCCTGTTTCGTAACTGCTGGGGTTTATGAATCACAGCGTGATCATCCTTTCCATTATGTCTAAAATTCACTTGAGTGAATACATGCCATGTCTATCTTTCTGGGTCTATGTTATCTCACTCAGGATGATATTCTCCAGATTCATCTATTTGCCTGCAAATTTTAGGTTGTAGTTTTGTTTTTGTTTTTGTTTTTTTCCTGCTGAGTAGTACTACATTGTGTAGGTAAACTACCATTTTTTAATCCATTCTTCAGTTGAGGAGCATCTAGGTTATTTCCAGATTCTGGCTATTATAAATAATGCTGCTATTGAGTATAGTTGAGCTAATGCCCTTGAGGTGAGAATGTACATCCTTTGGGTATTTGCCTAATACTGGTATTGCTGAATCATTGTATAAATTGATTCCCAGTTTTCTGAGAAACCATCATACTGATTTCCAAACTGGCTGTACAAGTTTACATTCCCACCAGCAATAAAGTCGTGTTTGTTCCCCTTGCTCTGCATCCCCTCCAGCATAGGTTGTCATCTGTGTTTTTGATCTTAGCCATTCTGACAGGTATAAGATGGTATCTTAGAGTTGTTTTGATTTGCATTTCTCTGATGGTTAAGGATGTTTATCAATTCTTGTCTTTCAGCCATTTGCAATTCTTCTGTTACAAATTCTCTATTTAGCTCTGAATTCCATTTTTTAATCAAATTATTTGGGTTCTTTGGTCTCTAGTTTCTTGAGTTCTCTATATATGTTAGAGATCAGTCTTCTGTCAGATGTAGGGTTGGTGAAGATCTTTTCCCATTCTGCAGGCTGTTTTCTTGTCTTATTAACTGTGACCTTTGCCTTACAGAAGCTTCTCCGTTTCAGGAGGTCCCATTTATTAATTGTTGTTTTTAGTGTCTATGCTACTGGTATTATATTTAGGAAGTGGTCACCTGTGCCAATGCATTCAAGAGTATTTAACATTTTCTTTTCTATCAAGTTCAGTGTAGCTGGGTTTATGTTGAGGTCTTTGATCCACTTGGACTTGAGTTTTGTGCAGGGTGATAGATATGAATCTATTTGCATTCTTCTACATACTACCATCCAATTATGCCAGCACCATCGCTTGAAGATGTTATCTTTTTTCCATTGTATATTTTTGGCCTTTTTGTCAAAATCAGGTGTTCATAGGTGTGTGGATTAATGTCAGGATCTTCGATTCCATTTCAATTGATCCACAAGTCTGCTTTTTTATGAGTATTGGACATGTACGCTTTTTCTCATGAAATGTCTAGATCATTTGCCCATTTAAATTTTGTCTTGTTTGTATTTATTGTTGTTTTTAGAAGTTGTTTACAGATGTTAAATTAGTGTCTATAAAATTCAATTTATTTTACCTCTTTTTTTTTTTTTAAATATGTTTCCATGAGCCCAACCTTTTGGTTTCTGTAGCCAGCCTTCCTTCCTTCATTTCTTCCTTCTTTTTGTGCCTAATATTAAACCAGGTATCCAAATTATTCAATTCTCCTTTCTTCAAATGTCTCATTGCTTTCTTCCAATTTCTTTCTTTTTTTGTTTTTATTTTCTTTTGCCTAGGGTTCTTCTAGCATAATACATTTATTTCATGTTAAACATTACAAAGATAGAGCTGGAGATGTGGCTAAGGGGTTAAGTTCATATTCTGCTCTTGTAGAGAACCTAAGTTCAATTCCTAGCACCCATGTCCATGTTAGACAGTTCACAGCCACCTGTAATTCCAGCCCTAGGGGATCTAATGACCTCTTCTGAACTCCTAGGTGACTGTACTTACATCCATACACATATAAACATATACACACACACCAGTAGAAAATAATAGAAAGAAATCTTTTCTTAAATTTTGAAGACTTGTATGATTGAGAACATTTTTATCTTAGCCTTATATTGGAAAAACAGATTGGTTGAAAATAACATACAGCATTTGGAAATCTTTGTCTTTATGTTTAGAATCTTCATTTACTTCCTTCTCAGTGCTAACTATATAATAATCTATTTTTAAATTTTACATGCATGAGTGTTTTGCCTGAAGGCATGTAATTGCACTGCATTTTTACCAAGTCCCCACATAAGCAAAAAGAGAATATGGGATCCCTTAGAAGTGAAGTTACAGATAGTTTTGAGCATGTGAATGCTGGCAGATGAACCCTTAACTGATGAGCCATCTCTTCAGCCTCATGTCTTAGTTAGGGTTTCTATTGCTGTGAAGAGACACCATGACCACAACAACTCTTATAAGAAAAACATTTAATTGCTATGGATCACTTCTAGTGTCAGAGGTTCAGTTCATTATCTTCATGGCAAGAAGCATAGTGGTACACATGCAGACACGGCACTGGAGAAGAGGCTGAGAGGCCTACATCTTACAGCAGGAAATCAATTGAAACACTGGGTGGTATCCTAAACACAGGAAGCCTCAAAGTCCAAAATGACACCCTTCCTCCAACAAGGCCATATTCATTCCAATAAAGTCACACCTCCTAATATTGCTACTACCTATAAGATTATAGGAGCTAATTAAATTCAAACTACCACATCCCCTAATCTATCTTTTTGTTGCTTATTTTTTGTTCAACCTTTTGATAATTTTGGATCCCTGATTATTGAATATCCTCTGCCACTGATACAATAAGTCATATCAGGCCAAATTAATAAATCCAGGCTTAATGAACAGAGCAAAAAACTCCTGGGTAACTCTCAGGAAGGCAGGAGAGAAATCACATGACAAATATGGCAACCAGGTCCTAAGTAGCCTGTAGGTATGGTCTTGAGCAGCCCCTGGGGAAGGAGCTGGCCCTAGGCAGACTTTTTGAAGTGAGGAGCTGCTGCTTGACAGGCTTTTTGAGGGGTGGGGTTTGGAATGGGAGAAGTGAGCCCAGAGAGTGGAATGGGCCCCAAGCTGGAGATCCCCAATACTCCAAACTTTTGGGGGATATATATGGATGTTCTACCAAAACACATTTTATTTTTAAATGTGATCATACACATTGTTTCAGATCACTCCAAAATCTGAAGCTTTTGAGTCTAAATCTATTTTTGAACAGGTCCTTCTGACTACCTAGGGGGTTTGCTTCCTCATGGTTGACATATATACATGTTTTAAAACTGTAAACTTGGGTTTGGCTAAATTTAATCCATAAGACCAGGTTTCCACCAGAGACTCCATGCTTGGTTCAGTTATAATCCCAGGATTCTTAGAACCTGGAACCATTTTATTTTAGTCATAGATTAATGTTTCTCTGAGCACCAAGGAAATAAGAATTTGAAAAACTGAACCAGAAAAATTATTACTGCAATGTTGTTACCCCTGGTGTTATGGTGAGGACAAATCTGCTTCCTAAATGATTTTGTTTGTGTGGAGCCAAGATTTACTAAATCAATGATTCACTAAGGACATGGTTGCTTTGGAGACTGGTGTTGTTTTAAGAGGCACAGAGGTCATCTCCAGCAACCTTCTAGTCCCCTGTCTCCCATGCCCTGTTTGACAAGATATCAATAGTCTAAGTTCAAGGTTCCTGAGCTCAGCAATTGTAGAACAGCATCCATCCATCCATTCATTCAGCCTTTATGTCTTTAGCGTCACTCTGTTCTGGGGATGGACCATGGCAACATCACCAATCTGCCTTGGGTTGCTTGCACTTCCACATTGACTGAGAGGCAGGTGTACAGGGTAAACTCATTTTCTATGGATTCAATCTTGTATTTTAAAACACTATAAAAATATATCAGGTATTTCTATACTTTCCAAGGAAAGACTTTTTAAAAAATCTGGTCTGGAATACTCCAAAAACTGCCAGATATTTCATTTTTCAATCTCAGTAATTTCATTTGGTTCTTCCTCTGAGATCATCATTCTATCTTTATACTTTGAGTAGGATTGTCTTGCTATTTGGAAATATGTGTATGTTTATATAAATGCTTTTCTCTGGTTAATTATTTGTCTAGTGTAATCTTTACAGTTGATTGTGTTTCTTTTAGGTATTTGCACTCTCTAAATAAATCATTATTTTTATGAGTTTATATTTCCTTGTTTCTTTTAAGTATGATAATTTTCTTCTTATAAATAATTGGAAAAATATTTTAAAAATTGATTTTAGAGATTTAACAGTAAGTAACCCAAGATTGTGACCCCAGAATAACAAAACACCTTAAGCCCTGTACTTTTTCCTGGAGGCATCTTCTAGGTAACATTGCAGGAAGAGGAATAAGCCAGAGCTTAGCCATCTCCTGAGGTACACACACACACACACACACACCGCAAAACACAGACACATAAGGCAGACAACACAGACAGACAGACAGACAGACAGACAGACAGACACACACACACACACACACACACACACACACACAGAAGTGGGGGAATCAGAGTTTGTCAAGGTTGAAGCACCCAGAATTGCCAGATGATTATGGAAACTGCGCAGAGTGAGACTTCTGCAAACCTGAGAAATTCCTTAGAGTATTCTACTGAGAAATGAGTTGCACATATGTGGGAGGAGTCTCCACAACTCTCAGGGATAGACCACTGAAAGTCCATTGTATAATAACCACTAGAGCTCACACAGAGCCAAGAAGAGATTATGATTCCATTGAGCATAAAAAAACTCATAACACAGAAAGCTCTGGAAAGTCCTTAAAGGGCCAGGCGGTAACAGCAGGAGTGTTGGCTATAATGTTAAGGCTGCTCTCAATCTGTCCTTATAAACCTGAAAGGTAAGACTCAAAAGGACTCAGCTGATCGCCAGCTAACTGGATGAAGAGAGACCAACACCCCTTAATGGGGTACAAACACAAAATCCAGCATCATGAAAGTTGCCCTGCATAATGTTTAAAATATTTTTGGATTTGTATTAATCTCTCCTGAAATCAATTAGTTATTTTACTCAAATATATTTTCCAAGATCATAATGTGATCAACATATGAATTTTATAATTAAGTATATGCCTGACTTAGAGCTGATTTTTTAAAAATATAGTATAAGGCACATGCTGAAGCTCATACTTTTTTCATTTAAGTAGCCAGGTAATCCAGAACTATTTCTTGAAAATCAAACCAATAAACAAGTCTTGTCCTTGTTGAAGTACCTTGGAAACTCTAACAAGCAAGCAGTTGGCCATGCCAGCCACGTGTCCCTCTTTACATACCTGCTGTGCTATCTCAAATCCTGTAACCCAGTAGCAAATCCTAAAATTAAGTACTGGAAGGCCCAAACTTGTTCATTCTCTTACAAAATTCCTTTGCCAATTCAAAATTCTTTTTACTTTTCTATATAATTTTTAATATATATAAAAATTTATAGATGACAAACTTGTTGGGGTGTTGGAGTCATGTTGACTCAATAATCAGCCTGAAGGGCACAGATGCTGGGGTGACAGAGAAGTTCTTCCATTCATGAGGATGCTGGTTCACTTATTTCAATACCATCTCTAATTTTTTTTAATCAATGCATTACGGTTTTTAGGATGCCAATGTTAACATCTGTTGAATATGTGTCTAATATTTCATGGATGGACTTGGTTGGTTCTAATGAAATTTTTGAGACAAAGTGACCTATGTCTTAGGCTATCCTTAAACTCACTATGTCGCTTAGACTGGCCTTGAACTTCCAGTTGTCATATTTCTATCCTACAAGAGCTTCTTCAAATTTTTTATTTCTGTTTCTTGGTTACCAAACAAAAGAAATATGCATAAATTATTGAATAAACTACTTAAAGTCTAGGGCATAAGTTCTCAATAGGTCAAGAGAAGTGAAAAATATTACTGTAATAACTAGTTTGCCAATATAACTAGCACATTAATCTGTATATTAAATGACATGCAAGGTAACTGGGATTTTAAACTTCATAAAGATAGAATGATTATAAAAAATTGCTTAAAGTTCTTTGAGTGAGCAATAGTGAAAAAATTATTGCGAAATACTAACGTGGCATTTAATTCAGAGATTGTAAAGCATGTGTTGTTACATAAGCATTTTGAATTCTTTGGTGGCAGATTATCTCAAGATTTCTAGTTGTGAAAGAAGCAATATAAAATACACAGTTCATGAGAAACAACTTCCTTATTGAGTCTTTGAAACATGGTGCCAGGACAGCCTTCTCAGCAGAAGTGAATTCATCCATGGCCTTTCCAGTCATCTCTCAAATAACATTCAAGATTAAGTAGTCAATTTGGTCACTGTAAACACCAGCTTGTGGTCTCAAGAAATTGATGTCAAAGAGCTGATGGTGCAAAGCACACACATTTCACACCAATCTGACAATCATTAAATTATTGTTGTGGAAGACTTTTTCCTCCAAAGTACTTTTTTCTTAATTTCGATTTTATTTTTTATTTATTTTTGGAACTTCATGCATGAATACTGTATGCACATTATTTCTACCCCTGTCTCTTCCTCTCCTCTTTCTTTGACTGTCTCTCTCAAATTCATGACCTTTAATTTAATTATTACTGGGACACAAACACATGCACACTCACACGAGCACATACACATATACACATGCACACACATTTATAAATACAACCTATTGAGTCTATTTAGTGTTGCTCATATGTATATCTTTAGAGCTTGGGATTAGATAACCTATCAGGGGGCCTATTCCTAGGGAAAACTAATTTTTTTTTGTCTCTTAGCAGCCATTAGTTCTTCAGATAGGGGTGGAGCCTTGTGAGATTTCCCTCACCTGCAGTGGCATGTTGTCTGATCTTGTCATTTTGCTTGCCTTGTTTAAGCGATCATATTATGGAGATTTTGTAGGTCATATATAGAAGACACTCCCTTACAGCAGGCATCCTAGTGGGCTGGCTCTTAGAGTTTTCCATCCTTTCTTCTAAGATGGTTCCTGAGCCTCAGGTGTACAGAATGTGTAGTAAATGTGTCGACTGGGGTTGGACACCCCAGATTCAGCTGTTCTCTGCATTTTGACAAGTTGTAGATTTCTGTAAAAGGTTAGAGCTGCATTTATTTACCTATGGGTGTAAGGACAAGCATTTAGACTGCAGTTTGAAATAATACTTATTTAGAAAAGTGACAGTGGTGTGTTTTCTTTTAGGGTCCATGACATCACCAGTCATGGGGAGTTAGCTAGGTTTACAGCATAAATTCTCTCCTATACTGTGGACCTTATGTCTAACTGACTGTTGGTTACCCTTCAAATGCCAGCATTGCAGTCTTCTCAAGATACATATATACACTGTGTGTGTGTGTGTGTATTACTGTTAATATGGCAATGAAGATTGTTTAAATAAATCTCTCTCTTCCTCCATATTCATTCAGCCCTGTCATTTCTCATGCTGAGAGAGATTTATTGGGAATTATTGCAACAGATAAGCTTTCTTGAGGCTTGAGGGAGCAAAAACTTCAGGGGTTTGAGGTGTTCTGATCCCAAGGGAAGTAAGGTGTGTGGACACACACACACACACACACACACACACACACACACTCCTTTGCTTGTATTCCCTCTGTCACCACTCTCTGTTCCCCCTTCCATCCTGCTGATCAAATAGTTCCATTTCTATTGTTATAAGTAATTTTTAAAATCTGGGTTCTGCATATGAGGAAAAAAAACAGTGCTATTGTCTTTCTGAGTCTGGCTTATTTCAGTTAACATGATGATCTTCATTTCCAACCATTTTCTTCTTATTTATAACTGAATAAAACTCCATGTATGTCTACCACACTTTCTTTGTTCATTATCTGTTGATGGACATCCCGTAGCCTGGCTGTTGTGAATGCTGTGAATACAGGTTTACAGTCAATGCTTTTGTGAGTGGAGTTGGCTATATTATCAGGAGTAAAGCTGGATCATATACATAGGCATCTCCACAGTGGCTATATTAGTTTACATTCTGGTAGAAGAATTTTGGGACATCCTCTTGCTCTGTGTCTTTGTGGTCTGGTTATCTTCTTAATTTATTTTTTTAAGTTACAAAGAAGGGAAAGAGAAAGAGTTAATAAATTGTTTTTAAATCTGAAACTGGGAGCCAAATAATTTATCCTATTACTTGACCTGAGCCATTTCTTTCCTCTTTCAGCACACCAGTCACTTGTTATGCATCATTCACTGTGGCCAGCAGGAATTCTACACCAATTCCCAGCTGGTCCACTTGTGCCAATAATAGACCATTAATAGACTTCTATTAATTGGACATTTAGAAGACTGGCCAAGAATACCGTCTGGGTCTCTGCAGGTCGGCTGTAGAAACAAGCCTGGAGATGGAACGTGTGTATCCTGATGCAGCCAGACAACTGATGGATGGCTACATTGAATAGTCAATGTCTCATCTCTCTTTCTAACTCTCTTGCCAGATGTCAATGTTCAAAAACCTCTCCTGAAACCAAAAACACACTCTCTCTCTCTCTCTCTCTCTCTCTCTCTCTCTCTCTCTGTCTTTCTGTCTGTGTCTCTCTATCTCTCAAATCTTTAGACTGTCTGAGGAAATTAAAATGACTTTTACTTTGAAAGCAGCAAGTACGAGTGGTATTTGTGCACATGCACTGGATTTATTATGTTAAATTTTTTAGAGACAGATGAACACAGTTTCTTAAAATACATAAATACATGCCCCCATCATTCAAGATGTATTTATTTTTACTAAATATCAGGTGGATTAGTGAGGACAGATAAGGTGAAAATACATACTATGATTGAGATAATCAACATACACTGTTGATTACTGCTTTTGAAAACACATTGAGTCTTCATTTCTCTTATTTAATTTGGTGTCAGGGTTACCATAGACCTTAATTCCCTAGGGATCAGAGTACCCTATGCCCTGGAGGCTTTTGCTTCCTCAAGACAGCTTATCCTGTTGCAATAATTACCAATAAATCTCTCAGCATGAGAAACGACAGGGCTCAATGACTTTGAGATGAATTCTGAGGGTGAGAGGGTAGCTGGCTTTTTCTTCATTCATCTTGTTAATCTTCATTTCTACGCAAACAGTAAGACTTGTTACTATGATTCATGTTTGAGGCAGCTCTCAGCTCAACACTAATTCCAGAGACAGTCTGCCTAATAAACTGTTTGATTGGGGTTGCAAGGCAACAGGAAGCCACTGGCAGAAGACTGACAATCTGTACTTGTGGATGAATGGGGGGGTGCAGAGGGGGAAGAATGGGGAAGGTCATTGACTTGCTGTGAAGGGCAAATCTTTAGAATCAGTCTTGACTCAGGTTAGCTATCAAGAAAATAAAAAGAGGGCATTCCCAATGCATGCTTCTAGTTGTTTCTGTTTTTAACATCATGAAACCTAAGAGTATTAAATCTGCAGGGTCACTGTAGGGGACTGGTGTTCTACAGATAACCTGGGATGACTGATATAATCATACTCTCAAACAAGTTCAGACTCCTCTCAGCCCAGTTGGAAGAATGAAAATAATTCTTAGGCAGGCACCTAAAAGGAGCTGTGATTGCCAATTGTGTCCAATGAGCCATTTTCCCTCCGGAGAAGCTTGACACTTCTCCATCTACATCATGTCCTAACAATAGAAAATCAATCAGATCCTGCCTGCTGCTCCAAGCATAGGGAAGACAGATGGCCCCTCAAGGGTTCTCTCCTCTTAGGATTGCATTGCTTCCCAATCTATGGGATCTTCCAACAGGGCTTAAAGTACATCAGAGTTCAGGTATTTGATGTCACAATACAGATCTGGTTTTATAGTGTGCTCTGCCTTGAAGAGTTAAAGTGAAGGGAAAAAGGTCAACTTTCCCCAATAATAAAGCCAATTGTTCTGGAACCGCGCTCACCATACGGTGACACTACTATTGTTCTACTAATGCAAAATTTGAACTTTGAAATTTATTAATAGATTTGTTTTTATGGTGTTCAGGCTTAGATGACAAGGTCTAGTTATATCTCAATTATTTCAGTTAACAATGAGCTAAGCTTTGGTAAGTCAAACCCACTGATAATTCTCAAGTTGCACAGAGGCTAACTCAGCCACCCAAACTTCTTTTCATTATGGTTTGAAATTTTAAAAATTTACAGAATTAAGATGTCACTGTAAAATTTTCAAAACAGGGGGTCATTGAAAATAGTATGGGAAAAAATAAAAGAGATAAAAGAACCAGATTAGTCTGCCACTTATTAAGTGTAATTAAGTAGCTGTACATTGGTCTTTCTATTAAATGGAGGTGGAAAAGCAGCCATGACGGTGCACATATGTAATCCCAGCACTGGGGAGGTCTAGACAGGAGGACCATGACTTCAGGGCCAGCCTGGGCTACACAGCAAAACCCAGTCAAAAAAGTAGGGAGGAGCATGTGAAATTTACTTCTAAAGTTTGTTGTGAAACTGTGTTCTATCTCATGAGCTAAGTGCTCAGCTAAGAGACCTGGCTGTGGATATTGTACTTTTTGCCCTCAGTGACCATAAGCTCTGCTTTTTTGATCCTAGCAGAATTCCTGTGAAGAGTATTATAAAAGATTTCTGGGCCCATTTGCGCCAGAGGTTCGGACCTTGCCTGCAGCAGCTTTTATTCCCCCGAAGAAATGAATCAGACGCTTATATTAATTTCATACTCTTTGGCCTATGTCTCAAGCACATTAATAGCTAGCTCTTTCATCCTAATTCAACCCATTTCTAGTAATCTACCTGCCATGTGGCCCAGCCTGTGTCTCACCTGGATTCCTTACAGGTTCTTCCTTGGGTGTTGGATGGAGACTGACTGACTCTGCCCTCCTTCTACCCGTCTCTACTCAGATCCTCCACCCATTTCTATGGTGCTCCACATAAACCAAACCAGTTACTTTATTTGCAGCATACAGAGATCATTTCCACCACAGAACAGAGACTCACTTTATACATGAAGAAACTAAAACTTAATGGGTTAGTAACTAATTTGGGTAATGCAGTTAGGGAAAAAAAAAAAAAGCCAGGGGCATTTTTTTTTCAGACATTTTGTGTTTTCTCCTTCTCTCCTTCACATTCCTTTGTTTTGTTTTATGGCACTGGGATATTGCAAATGGTTCTGGTCCAGACTTTCCAGACCTGAACCAGAGGTTTGGTCTCACTCTCAGCCCCTCTTAGCCTCAAATAATCACATACAGGCTTAGATTAATTTTGTGCTGATTGACCTAGGGCCCAGGCATATAACTTGCTAGCTCCTTCATTTCAGCTCAACCCATCTTGTTCAGCCATGTGGTTCGGTACCTTTCCTCAGAGCAGCATTTCCTCTACATCTCCTGACAGCTCCAGTGACTCTGGCATTTGTGTCTATTCAGAGGTATTCCTGAGATTCTTAGCCTTGTAGCCCCGCCCACACTTCCTGTTTGCCTTTGGCCAATCAGCTTTTTATTAAACCCATAGGCGGGACAAATACTTACATTACCAGCATAATCCCACTACACTGGGGATTGAATTTATGGTCTCATAAATATTAGGCAAATGCTTTGAGACAGTGTCTCATGAAGTTTCCCAGGTTAGCCTTGAACTTTCCATCCACCTGTATCAGCTGTACCAGTAGCTAGGATTACACCAGGCTTGAACCTTTGGTCTCTTCTTCAGTGACTAAAATCAACATCTCTAGGGCTTTGAAATTATCCTCTTTTCTTTCCTTCCTTTCGTTTGTCCTTATGTTCTCTTTCTTCTTATAAATGTATTTGTAGCATGGACACAATGCCCTCTTCATCCTCACAAGTCAACTCTGTGACACAGAAACACAAAAGAACTGCCCTGGTGACTATTGACACATGTACATATACATATGTGTATGCACACATATGTATTTATGTTACAAAGGATAGATGCATTATTTCAATGTGAATAATTGTTGCTTTTCACTAGGAAAAAAATGTATAATCAGTATAGAATTATATCTCTGAGCATCCACTAACTCTGATATGTCATCTCCAGTATTGTTGGCTAAGAAATATAACCAGATTATATCTATGGAGCCTTGAGTATGGCCTATTCAAAATGTATTAAGATTGATGATTTTATTATGTGTGTCCATTCATGCACACACACGTGCATGTGTGTATCCATGCATGTGATTATGTGAATTTTCCTTTCAGGAGCCACAAGCTGTGGATACAGCCTTAGTTTAAAAAAAAAATAAGAAAGAAAGAGTAAGCCAGTGTTCTCTAGGGTAACAGGACTGTCTAAGTGAGCTGACTGGACATGCTGTGTTCACAGATGTGGCTGAATCTCAGATGATAGTCTGCCAAGCTAATGTGATTAATGTGCTCCTGGTGGCAGCATTTCTTGCTACTCTGTGTTTTCCATGAAGACAGATCACACTCTGCCTTACGGCCTCCAGCAGAGCACTAGATGCCATGCAGGAAGGAAGCCAATTCCTCTGCCGCCCACACCCTTGCCTCTGTACCTCAGCTGCTATGCACATACTTCACCAATTTTTCAGAAAGGTGCACCACCCATGGAGGATGTGGAGCAGCTGGAGGCCCTGTTGTTGCACACTCTCTCTCCCTCCACACCCCATCACACAGTCTGTGCAGATGCCTGGCATAAAGCAGAGGAAATGTGACTGGCTATCATGCTTGGAGATAGGCAGAGGGAACAATCTGAGAGACCTACTCCAGCAGCTGTAGAAAATTAGGGGTGGAGAGCCAGGGCCAAGAGAGGAAGAAACTTGGATCATGACCTATCTTTATCCATTGGCTTCCTTAAAGTCATAAGGCCTGTGGCCTGCCCTTGCTCCCCACCCTGTGGCACACTGGCAGAACAGGCTGCACCAGCTTCACAGCCTCCTGTGCATGAGTCAGTTTCCTAGAAGGATCTGTGTCGAGTGGAAAATGAATGAAAATGTTTTTGCTGGAGAGAGACTTTATAAAAATAATCACCAAAAGATCCAGGACAAAGGTCTGTGGACCTGCCCTTGCCAACAGCAGACATCAGGTTATTAAAGTGTGGAAGTTTGTATTTTTATCTAGAATCAGGTGACTTGAAGATAAAAAGCATTCTTGTGAACCAAAGATATTCATCTTATAGAAAAGAAGGGCCTGGAAACAGTAACAAGAGAGAAAAAGTGAGATTGGTCACTTGAAAGTCCCTTTCTGTGGTAGTTCATCTTGATCATCAACTTGATTGGACTCAGAAATGCCTAGGTTAGAAAGCGCCCTCTACAGGTGCCTGTGGAGGTGTTTTTTGAGAGGATTAGGACTGAAGACCCTCCTTGAATGAGGCCTCACCATCGCATGGACTGGGGACCTGGAGCCAAAAAGAGGGGAAGAGATCTGCCTAACAGTGAACCCTCCTTCTCTCTCCCTCCTTCCCCACTCCTCCTGTGTCCCACCTCCTTCCTCTTTGCTATGAGGAAAGTAACTGTGCCCCACCTTATGCCTCTGACATCCTGCACTGCCATCTATTGTGGTAGAAACCAGTCAGTCTCAGAAACTGAACCAAAAAAAGTTCCTTCTCCCTTGAGATGAATGAGCCCCCCTCAAAAGAAGTCCAATTAACTCTTTCTTTCTCTGCTTGGAAGACAGGGACAAGAAGACGGATCAATAGGAAAAATAGTTATTTTCAATGCTTAACAACAGATATCTCCAGTTATCTTGCTGTTGTTCAAAAAATGTTAAGGCCAAGGGGGCTTCATCATAATCCCAACTGAAACTGTCTTGTTCAAGAAATGGGGTGACTTCATGTTATGTCTTCTGTCATGATTTCTTGGAAATTTAGATATCCAGCATGGTGATACAGAACTTTAGTGTGAGGGACTCCACTGTGACTTCCAGTCTGGTGCTATTGTTTAGATGTTGGATGTCCCTCAAAGGCCCATGTGTTAAAGACTTGGTGGTCCCCAGGGTGTGGCTATTAGAAAGCTGTGGAGCCTTTGACAGGCAGGACTTAATGGAAAATCCTTAGACCACTGGGAGTGTGTCCCTACGGGGACTGTGGGCTCAGGGCCCTTTCTTCTTCTTCTTCTTCTTCTTCTTCTTCTTCTTCTTCTTCTTCTTCTTCTTCTTCTTCTTCTTCCTTCTTTCTTCTTCTTCTTCTTCTTCTTCTTCTGCTTCTTCTTTTTCTTCTTCTCCTTCTTCTCTCTCTCTCTCTCTCTTTCTCTCTCTCTCTTTCTTTTTTTGTAGGTACCAGAAGTTTTATTTAATCCACTTTCCTTTGTGGATAACATTCTAAACATTATAAACCAAATTAATCTCTTTGTGACCTAGGCTTATCAATTACAAAATAGTGACAGACCTTAGCCTAATTGTTTGTTTCTGGCCCACTTCAATCACTAATTATCACTTGTGCCTTCTTGATTATCTCTTAATCTATTCTAATCCTGTGAGATAGGGACCCAAAGTACCAACCTCAGGATTCTGAGATTTAAGAGACAGTCCAATGGTAAGTAAGCCAAGCTCTGAGGACCCTTCCAAATCCAGTGGCTCCTGCCCTTTGGTAGAGGGGTTTCTCAGGTTCTGCACTAAGAAACCAAGGACACAGATCTAAAGACCAAGTGAGGGCCTAGATGGTAAAGTGCACGGGCTTGTGACCACAATTAGCCACATCCAGCTGCAGGACTTCCAAGACCCCAGAGCTCATATCCCCTGTGGATAGCTCCCAGGTACCTCTATCTTGACTAGTAACTCTCAGTTGCCCTCACCACCCCTGGGACAGTATGATGGACATAACAGAGGCCAAGGCAATAACCAGACCCAATGGGGCAAACACTGGCGAAGCAACTGCAAAGTTGGTAGTGTGCTCTTGGGAAAGAGAGGTAGGGCCTGGAACAAGGGTGGCAGCTGGAAGGTGAAGGGCCGTCCTAGCCCTCAGTAGCAGTAGTGATCAGACTTGAAGGGGCCATCAACGGGCATGCCCAAATACTTGGTCTGCTTCTCAGTCAGCTTGGTCAGCTTCACGTTCAGCTTGCCCAGGTGGGCTTCAGCCACTGCCTCATCCAGCTTCTTATGCAAGAGTTGAACTCCAATGGGGTATTTATCTGGGTGGGTCCACAGCTCAAACTGTGCCATCACCTGGTTTGTGAAGGAGTTGCTCATTACGAAGCTGGGATGGCCCATGGCACAACCCAGGTTAACCAGCTGGCCTTCAGCCAACAGGATGATACGGTGTCCATTCTTCAGCCAGTAGCGGTCCACCTGGGGCTTGATGTTCACCTTCTCCACAGCGTTCTCATTGAGCCACTTCACATCAGTCTCCACATCAAAGTGTCCAATGTTACACACAATGGCATCATCCTTCATTTGTTCAAAGTGCTGGCCAAGGATGATGTCAACACAGTCTGTGGTGGTGACAAAGATGTTGCTGTCCTTACAGGCCTCGTTCATGGTAGTCACTTCATAGCCCTCCATGGCAGCTTGTAATGGATTGATGGGGTCAATCTCGGTGATGATGACTTGGGCCCCAAAACCCCTCAGGGCCTGGGCACAACCCTTGCCATGTCACCATAGCCTGCTACCACCGCCACCTTGCCCTCAATCATCACATCTGTGGCTCGTTTGATGCCATCTATGACGGATTCCCGGCAGCCATACAGGTTGTCAAACTTGCTGTTGGTGACAGAATCATTGACATTGATGGCAGGCACCTTCAGTATCCCATTGGCCATCATCTTGTAGAGGTTGTGGACCCCAGTTGTGGTCTCCTCAGAGATGCCTCAGATACCTGACAGAAGCTGTTGGTATTTGGTATGGATGAGGTTAGTTAAGTCACTACCATCGTCCAGAATCATGTTGAGGGATCCATCTTTGAAGTACAACGTCTGCTCAATGCACCACAGGTACACTTCATCTGTCTCACCCTTCCAGGTATATACTGGAATGCCAGCCTTGGCAATGGCAGCCACTGCATGGTCCTGAGTAGAGAAGATGTTGCAGCTGGACTACCACACCTCATCATCCAGGGCCACGAGTGTCTCAATGGGGACAGCAGTCTCTACAGTCATGTGCAGGCAGTCAGAAATGCGAGCACCCTTCAGTGGCTTGGACACCGACTACAACTTCCTCATGTACATCAAACCCGACATCTCATTCTGAGCTATGTCCAGGGCCTTTCGGCCCCAGGCAGCCAGTCCAATGTCTGCGACTTTTAGGGCAGCTTTTCAGACATATTGGTGGCACTTCCGCTAGGACTAATAAATTCAGTGAAAGGGGGCCGGATGGAGCGGGCAGGGCTCTTCTCTTTTTATTTGATCCCCTCTCTGCTTCCTGGAAATTTTGTTTTGCCACAAGTACATGTTCCAACATGTGTCCTCACCTGGATCCAAATCAATGGGACCAATCAGTCATGGACTGAAACCTTCAAAATGATGAATGAAAATAAATCCTAATCTAGTAATCTCAGGTGGTTTGCTACAGTAATAGAATGCCAGTTACCACATTAGTTCATGGAAGATCCATGCAAGTCTGACACAATGACACCTTCTGACTTCTACCTAACTGGATAAAGGGATCCATAGCTCCCATCACCCTCTGAAAACCTTTATGACCCAAGTTTTCTGAATCAGTGCATCTGCAGCCTGGAGTACATTGCCATAACATAAAAGTTAAAAGAGATACAAACATCTAACCCTGGCTTAGAGATCTGAAGTAGATGGGTTTGGATGGGCCTAAGCACATCTCAAATATCCCATTGACTCTGATGTGTAGCAAGGCTTGGGAACCATTATTAAAGCCTGGGCTTCCCTCCACTCCCCTCACTCACCTGCCAGCCTTTCCAGAGCTCAGTAGACTCCAGTTACAATGGCTGCTGATTGCTGAGCCTGAAGCTTCTGGTGTTCCTGATGCATTTACTGTTCTGAGCTGGAGTGCTGCTGCTGAGTTCATGGACAGATCTGTTCCAGGGAAAGTGAGCCTTAGAAATGCACATGATACTTCCCAGAAAATGAAGTTTCTTTTGAAGTGCCGGTCCCACAATGTTTCATTACCCCCAAAAGGGGATGAAAAGCTAAGCTCAGTGCATGAAGTCATATTTTTCATTATTTGGCCTTCTTTGTTTATTGGAGGTTGACAAGACATCTCATCCTTTCTCCTAGAAAATAAATAAAAGCATTCAATAGATAAATTAAAAACATTCAATAAGAACACTGTCCAGGAGGACATGAGAAGGTTTGGCTTTGGAAAATAGCTCCAGTGCATGGGTATGGAAGATGGAGGAGTAAAGACTGAAATCAGGGACACTAGTCTGTAATTTTCTGCCATAGTAAAAGTTAATGATGATAGCTTAAATTAGGATCACCAGTGAGACCAAACAGAGTCCATGCACTGGGGGCAGACTGGGAGAAGAATGCAAATTTGGCAATGCAAGAATGTAGGAAAAATTTAATGTCCATGGCTTAAAAGTGAAAATGCTATGACCCAGGGAAGGTAAAAACCTTCTGAAGATCATGACAAGATAAAAAGGCATTAGCCATGAGCGGTGCCTAGAAGCTGATGCTGTGCAATCTCCTTTTCAATGCTCCCAATAGAGAGTTGGGATTATTTATAACATTGACACCTATCAGCAAGTAGAACCCATGCAGGGAACCCAGAAGGAAGAACAGGATGACTCCCTTAATGGCTTCACCCCCATGGGGCTAATGTCCTTAGCCCAAACAAAGCTCTGGATGACTGTGAAGAGACACATGTGAAGCTGGCCCTGACCTTCATTTGTGACTTCATAAAATTGAAATAGTGATGATTCTATTAAGTAAATAGCTTTGCAAAGGCTGTAATTATGGCTGTCATCGAATTAATGTAATGTACCAAATGCTAAGTCACTGCCACTTTCCTCCTTCCTTAAAAAGCTCAGGAAATACCTAAATTCTGCATTTTTAAAATTTCAACTCAGAGGACAAAATGAGTGTTATTGTCAGACACTTGAATAAAGTCAAGAGAAATAGAGAGAGAATTACTGTTTTTTAATTTTAATCTTCCTTCTTAATGTATGACCATTGCAACAATTGCTTAAAATGTGAAGGAAAACAAAAGACTCTAACTGTAGTACCAACAACCTGAGATAATTATGATAAACATATCATGTAGTATTCTTCACTATTTTCTATAATTAAACTGCTTTTATAAATTGGGATCATATTAGATAACATTTTATATACTGAGTTTCTACTACATTAGCTAGTCTTCAAAAGCATCATTGTAACAGTCTTTATAAATGTTTACTTGACAGGAATATTGTGAATGGCATAAAATATTTTTTATATTCTTAGGACATTCATATATCATCCATTTTATTCCTAAATATAATCAATCATGGGCCTTCCTATCTCTTGCTTGTCTCTTTATCTAGATAGTTCTGAAGGGGACCGTTCAAAGGATTACTTAAGTAACTCTCTCGAGATGAGCCAATTCTTTCTTTGTCTTTCCAGCGTGCTGAGTACTTGTTGTTGTGTAGGTGTTTCTTTTAAGTTGAAACACCTGTCCTCCCTCCAGGGAGAGAGAGACTGAGGAAGTTTACAAGACTCCTGAGACCTCCTGTCCAGGTAATATGATCGGTGCCATGAGACAAGGTTTTTTGATAGGACTGCTGTTAAATTTTGCAGGGAACTCCCGTGCTTTTATGGATGGCACACATGTTAGAGTGAGTGTGATGGTTTTAATATTAATGGCTCCCATGGGCTCATATATTTACTCCTTACTCTCTCTCTCTCTCTCTCTCTCTCTCTCTCTCTCTCTCTCTCTCTCTCTTTCTGCCTGTGGATCAGGATGTAGTTCTCTGCTACTACTGCTCCAGGGCTATGTGTACTCACACGCTCCCACCATGCTCCCTGCTGTGACGAAAATGAACTAAACCTCTGGAACTGTAAGCTAGCCATCAATTAAATGTGTGTTTATATATAACTCATATATATACATATATGAGTTCCCATGGTCATGGTATCTCTTCACTGTAATAGAATACTGACTAAGACAGTAGGCTTTTCAATAATGCTACTGCTGGAATCATCTGTCCTCTTCTAAGAGCTCCAGTAAAGCTTTGGTTCACGAAGCTGGGCCTGGTTGAGATTGGTTTTATTTTCATTCTGCAGCTGTCTTCCCTGCTTGGGGTGCACAGGCATTTCTATGTTTCTCCAAGAAAGCAGAACATTTGCAGAGGACTGACACAGGTGATTTGGATGCACAGAGGTTAATCCTCATAGCTTCATTTGTGTGCCTCCTGGGAGTCAGCAGAGGTTATTCCCGACTACATAGCCATTTGATAGCACACATGATAATTGTTACATAATTAAGTACAAACTGGGTGAAACAGAAAATCTATGTGAAAAGAGTTGTTATATGTATGAGTACAAGATAACTGTTCAGTGAGCCGGGAAAGCAATCTGTGGTGAACTGGTGCTCTTGCACAGAATCTGAGTTTGATTGTCAGTACCCACATGGCAGCTCACAATCTCCCATAACTCTACTTTCAGAAGATCTCACTTCTTCTGCAGGCCTCTGTGGGCACCAGGAACATACACGTACCTACATACATGCAATCAAAACATTCATGCACACAAAATAAAACAAGTCTACACAAAGTTGGTTGAGTATAAAATATGGAGTGGATCTGGGGGGAGTTTGGGAAGGAGAATGAATATAATCAAAATACACCTCACAAAATTCTCAGGATTAATAAAAATATATTTAAAAAATGATTTGGGAATGCTTTATAAAGGTAAGTCACTCCAGTACTTTTACTTGGGTATGTCACAAAAATAAATGGACATGGATTTTATAAGATACATATTTGCAGGGAGTGATAAAGTGAGAGTGGTTGATATGTATGGCGTATGCTAGGTCAAATCAGGCTCCCAAAGGACAATGCTGGTCACAGTGACCTGAACAGAAGGGTTCTGACTTGGTAAACAGGAGGATTGCTGTTATGTAAACGGGAACCTTAACTCAGTATTCCTCAGGACTCCCAGAACGTGGGTTTCTGATTACCAGGAAATCTCTTCCTTCTCCTGTTGTAAAAACAGTCCTACCACATTATCCCATCTACCAAAGGTCAACTATGTCAGGCAAAGGCATCTGGTTCCTGACTAACAGAGTCTACAGCAGAGCAAAGTCCCTTTGTTCAATCCCAGACTGTTCAGACCTGTCTGGCCTGCACCTTACTACCCTCTCAGTAAAACTGGCAAGGCTTTTCCCACCACCCGTAGTCCTTTATGAGGAAGCCTGGCAGTTTGTTCCCCCAATAAACTTTTCTGTCTAGCCACAGAGTGATCTAGTTCAGTGGTTCCACTGCACCTTCACTCACAGTGTACCTGTGCAAACTTGCAAGTGAAATAATAACCGAATCCTAAAAACACAAAATAATAAATTAGACTCAGGGGAATCAGAGGCAAATTTAGTCATCTCTATGTTGCAGCAAGAATTAGATAGCATTTAAAAATGAATTACAACAGCTCACAAAAAAATGAAATGTTCATGTATAAATCTAGCAATCTATATCCTGGGTGTGTTTGATGAAAACTATAAAAATAGACAGAAGAGGCAGAAATCTTAATAAAAGAAGAAACACACCATGTTCAGAGGCCAGAAGACCCCACAGCTGAGATGTCAGTTTCTCCAGACAAATCTAGAATTAATACAAATCTCAAAAAAGGATTTCAGCTCGTCATTCTCTAGGTAATTGATCCTACACATCAGGTGAAAAATTGAAGTAATTAGGACAACTAAAACAATTTGAAGAGAAATAACAACATTATTAGTGTAATCAAAACCATAAGATATTATTATAAGGATAAATCAATAAAACAGGATAATGTAAATATAGACCCACAGAAGAATGGCCAAGTCATTTTAATGTTTTTATGTGTTCTTTGAGAATGTCATACATGAATACAATGTATTTCAACTGCATTCCCTTCTATACTCCCCACCCCTTTCCCCTCAGACCTCTCACATTCTCTTCTCAATTAATGCCTTTCTTTCTTTCTTTCTTTCTTTCTTTTTAACAACTCACTGAGGGGCTGGAGAGATGGCTCAGCAGTTAAGAGCTTTGCTGCTGTGCCAGAGGTCCTAACGCCTGTTTAGCAGCCCATAAGCACCTGTAACTCCAGTTCAAGAAGAACCAAAACCCTTTTCTGGCCTCTTTCACTCACTAAGCCCACACATGGTGCACAGATATCCACACAAGAAAACATGAATATACATAAAAATATAAATAAACAAATATCTAAGTTGCTATATATAGAAATTAGAAATTGGTGTGGGATGTCAACCTATATTGTTTCTCCCTCCTCCTCTTCCTCCTCCTCTTCCTCCTCCTCTTTCTCCTCCTCTTCCTCTTCCTCCTTCTGCTCCTCCTCTTCCTTCTCCTTTTTTCTTTCAGGTTATCGTCTCACTGTGAAACAATGGATCACAGGCTGGTCCCAAATCATCCTGCCTCAGCCTACCAAGCTGGGATTATTGGTGAGCACCAACACATCTGGCTAAATTCACTCATTATTTAAGATTCTTTTGCTTTAGAATAATTTTTCCTAACAGTATTTTGCTACATCCCACCTTCAACTTAAGACAAAGCATTTAGAATTCAGGTATAAACCATGTGCCCATGATGCAAAGGATTCCACATAGTCAGATACAATGTTCAAAGAGGACAGTGAGTGTGAAGACTATGTGATGCTTTGCTCCAATTTGGTGCTTTGCTGCCATGCAACAAGGTCCCTGGATTACCTCTTGATTGTACTTCCTGGCATTCAACCTTTGGCAGTTGGACAACCTTTGGTAGAGACTTCTCTGCCTTCCTCCCACTGGCATTCAGGTGGTTAAATTTAACACAGTTAAGAAAGACTTAAATTTTCTGAGAACTGGGATAGAACAAACTGATTATTAATTTCATCCGTTCAAAAGGGATGTGTTCTTTCCTGCTTGTATTCCTGACTCCACTTTGCAAATAAAACCAAAAGTGAAAAGTTTGTGCTCACCATGTGTTTTATACAAAGCCTATGTGCATAATGTTTTAAGAAATAGGAAGCTTATATGCTACTCTGTGCTAAAAATATCAGATACAACATTGTTAAATACAACCCCATGTTGCTAGAATTTTCCAGTGCTTAAATAGTCAGTAGCCACAGTCTCTGGTACAGTAGCTGCTGGTGTCCTTATTTGCCATGTTTTCTGCTTTAGTCAGTGTTCTACTGCTGTGAAGAGACACCAAGACCGTAGTATCTCTTATAAAAGAAAGCATTTAATAGGGGCTTGCTTACAGTTCCAAAGGTTAAGTCCATTATCAGGAAGCAAGGCTGCAAACATGGTGCTGGAAAAGTAGCTGAGTGTTCTGGTTCTATAGGCAAAAGAAAGAACAAAACTCTGGAGACACTGGTTTGGAATGAGCTTTTTGAAATCACACACACACACACACACACACACACACACACACACACACACACACACACACACACTTCCTCCAACAAAGCCACATCTCCTAATCCTTTCAAATAGTGCCACTCACTAGTGGTCAAGTATTCAAATTTACAAGTCTATGGGGATCATTCTTATTCATACCACCACAGTTTGCATATGAAGTGTCCCCTATAAGGCTCAGACCTTGAAGGTTTAATACTGATCCAAGCAAGAATTCAGAACTAGTATAGGGAAGTAACAGATTCAGTTTGAATTGACCAGTAGACAGTGACAGTAAGTACTATAAGAGGTACAGGCTGATTGGTTGGAGCATGTCACAGAGGCCTGTCTAAGGGTATATCTTACCCTGGCCCCTTTCTGACTATTACCCTCCTTTCTGGCCCACACATGCTGGGTAAATTTCTTGACCACAGGCTTACTAGTCATTAAGTTCTACCACACTAGGGATCAGAAACAATGGAGTTGTGTTCATGGACTGAAGCCTCTGAATTGTGAGTGAAGGTAAATTCTTCCTATCATCTTGTGCTGTTAGGTATTTGTCACAGTGATCAGAATCAATCAACACAGCCTATATGTTATTTTCAATGTAGCTAGCTTAAATGGAAATGGTCTGGAATTTCGTTGAATCAGCACCAATATAAAGAAAAAAAATTTCTCAGCAGCTTATGTGTTGTTTATCTGTTGAAATGAAGTTTATTGCTCTAAATAAAATGCATCATTAAAACTAGCTTTCTTTTTTAAATAGGGCTTACAGAATATTAAAATTTTCACTTGCTCAGATTGTATGTATATTGAATATTACTTGTTTATACATTATAGCTCTTTACAACTAAGCCTGACACATCTTATAAGATACTAACAACAAAGAATACAAACAATGTTAGAATTGTTTTAAGCATATTGGAGTTTCACAAATCTCCCAGATCTTAAGCCTTAAGTATCTGCTAGGAACTTGACCATAGGAGCTAGCTAAGAGCAGGAGTGTTCAAGTTTGTTTTGCTGCTGAACAGCACCAACTGCTTCATAATACTGGGACAATAATAAATAACATACTGTATCATGAGCATTAAAAACAAAACAAAACAAAAAAAACCCTATGTGTTATCACTCTTCTCTCCAAGCTTCTTCATGGATCCTGGAAACTCTGCAGTCCCCTTTCTTGCCTCTGGGCCTGGCTGGCCCTTGCTGTGTATAAGACCCTCACGGTTCCTCCACCAGCCAGATGAGCTCTTAGACCATAGTCTCCTTAGCCCTATGCAGTAGAACAGTTACAGAGGACCTGCTAATCCCCAGGGCTCTCATGGGCTGCCCTCTCTGCATTCACACATTGAAATCTGTTCACAGCATGATGGATGTAGAAGATAAGACCTCAGGGGGATGACTAAGTCATGAGGGACCCCTGTGGATGAAATTAGTGCTTTGAGAAGATCACCTTCCAAAGCTTTCTTCCTCATCATCCATGAAAGAACATATGGAGAAGACAGGTATCTACAAGACTAGACACTGGGTATACTAGTGCCTCCTTCTTGGAATTCCCAGATTCTATAATGAAAGGAAGCTGGTGTTTGTTGTTTAAGACAGCTGGTGACATTGGTTTCAGCAGCTCAACCTGACAGTGACATCATTGCCTTATGTTTAGCCCATAACATTGAAGATTTTCTACTCTCTTATAGGCCAGAAAACTGAGGGACAGAGAAGTTAATAAACTTATTCAACATGATCCAGTCTGTGAATAAGAAAGCCTAGGTTCAAAACAGGAGTCTAATAAAAGACTCATCCTCGACTTGTTACCCTCTCTCCCTCCCTCCCTTCCTTCCCTTTTCCTTCTTTCTTTCTTCCTCTTTCTGAGGCTGAGCTGAACATCCTCTAATTCTAGCATGAGTGTCCTTAGGGCCCATGCCAGAAAACCTTAGTGTTCCTTAAGGCTTCCTTGATTCCCTGTGGTGCCATCCTACCCTTCTTTATTACATGAGGCAGCCATGTGAATGCACTAGTATTTTAGGGGTTTTTGTTCTGTAATGCCTGAGTCTCAATCACCCAGAGATACCACCAGAGACAGAGATGTCCAAAATGCAGCAGCAAGGTCTATTGTCAGCCAGATACAAGCCTAGGCAGGGAGCTTGTTCTCTGCACCACACTTGCACCCCAGGAGTGTGGTGCAGGGAAAAGCTGAGCATCCCAAGTTACACAAGCTTTTTATAGGCAAAGACCACGAGGCAGGGTTACATGGGGTCAAAGCTGCAGGTGTGCTCTTTAACATTCCTGGCCCCCACCTGGGTGTTGTGGCTGGCAGGTTTTTACTGGAGGAGGGGTAGACCATCCAGGTGTCCTTAGATAGGCTTAGCTCATTCTTTCTTGGAACTGGGGAAGCACTTGCCAGGAATGTAAAACTGAACTCTATTTTAGTACAAAATGGCTACTAGAATACAAAATGGAGTTTCAGTTGTTGATAAAATAAACTTCTCTGACACAAGATAAACTTAAGAGGAAAGAAATTTATTTTAGCTCAAAGTTATAGCTTAGAGTCTGCCAGTGGCAGGTTCTGGAGACAGGTAGACACATCACAACCATAATTATGGACAGAGAGCAATGAATACATGCTTGCATGTCGGTGCTCAGCTTTCTTTCTCCACTGTTGCACAAATTCTGGTAGTATTAAAAGAAACTCGGAGCCAGATATCAGGGAAAGGCTAAAATATCAAAGAGAGAAACACCACAGTCAACTCTCACCCAGCTATCTTTCAGTTTCTTCAGCTTTTTTGCCGGCTGTTTTCCTAAACCTGCCTTAAATACCTTCTTCACCCAGCTGTATCCCATCCAGGTTAAGATTAAAGACATGAGCTATTCTATTTGGGTAGTTGGCCTTGAACTCACAGAAACATGGAAAGACCTCTGTCTCTGGAGTTATGGGATTAAAGGTATAGGTCAACACTCTCTGCTTACCGAACTGGGATTAAAGGTGTGCAGCATTACTGCCTGTCTGTTTGGCCTTGTACTCACAGAGATTCTCTGGATCCCCATGCTAAGAAAAAATATTAGTTACCTCTGCTCTGTTATCCCTGGAACTCCCAGAGATCCAGAACAATCTCCCAAGTGATGGTATGAGGACATGATTCATCCTAACAAAGCTCCATTTCAGAGAAGTGTTTTGATACCTGAGGGTAGGGCCCAGGTCTGGGAGTGCACCTGACAGCCAATAGATTCAAAAGTTAGGTTCAAACCAGAAGGTTCAGCTAATAGCTACTGTACCTGCACCCCTTTGCCCAATCCTGGAATGCCAAGACATGCAGCACCTTGCTTATGTAGTGTAGGTTTTTGTTTAAAACTCCTCTCCCCTCGGGACTGGCGGGTTGAAACCCTTCTGCTGTGCCTGAACAATGGTTATTGACCCAGTTTTGTTTGGAACCTGTATGTAACAATAAAACCCTCATGCATGTATGTTATAGCAAGTCCATCTTCATGGTGGTCATTGGGAATTTCTAGACATGGACGTAACAATGGGACTAATGGAGTGCACTATCTCTGGGTTGATCTCTTGATATTCCAAGGTTTTATTAAATATATAACATATGACCACACTTCACTCTTGTATATAGTCCAGAATGCCTTGCCTAGATAATGGTGCTGCCCAAAGTGGGTAGGTCTTCTTATCTCAATTAATGTAATCAAGGTAACCCCCACTGGCACCCTTATTTGTTCAGAATGTACATGTACTTCAACTTGTCCATCTGTTCAGTAATTTCAGTACTTCTTTGCCGACTTGTCACAAAGAACAAATAATCACTGGTATCATACATGTGTTTGCTATTGTGCCCAGGTCTCAGGGACTGCCAAAATACCACCTTTTAGCTGGTTCCTATCAAGCCTGTCATGGTCCCAGTGTGGCCAAGCTGTTTTCAGTCTACATGTCATGGCTTGGCAGCAGTGTAGCCAAGTGTGGTCCTACATTTGAATCAATAGACCAACATCTGTCTGGAAGCATTGGATAAAAATTCACTTAGCATCATGGCCCTAACACTTTACCTTTTCAGTTTTTCAGTTTTACATCTAATATAGCAATATAATGTCAATGTATTTTGTGCTTCTGGTTTTATGTCTCTTGCTTGCTGGGGTTTATTTTTTTTTGCTATTATTAATTCTTGCTTATGGATATAAGGCCCCTAGAGCAGTACTGTGGCAAAGCCAGCACCATCCTGTTGACTCTTCACTGTGGGGAATGAACCATAGATTTTCATACTGTATTAACCTGTTTCTATCGACCCTCACCTGGCTGACCTTGCATCTCCCCTCTTACCTCTCACCATCTTCCTCAGCTTCATTGGGGTTCCTGGGCAAATTATTTTTAAATTTATAAACAGAAGGCACCTAGAGAGAAGTTATGGCAGCGAGCCTCAGACATAGGCAATAGGAGAGTGTGTGTCTTCTCGGTGGAGAATAATCCACCAATGAGGGAGATGATTTACTTATACTATTACCTCATGAGAACAACTGGAAATAGAGATTTATAGCCACATCTATCCCTAAACAAAATTTTTTTCTCATTCACTGTCAGTTCCAATCACTAGCTGAGTGACTGGAATTTACTTTGTGAATAACACATGAATTAATGGCTGATCTTGCATTTATCTCCCCTTATATGTGATGATGAGAACTTGGAGAATATATAGTTACAGCAAGCCCTGATACACAAAGATTAATCTTATATGATACTTCTGGAAGTTACTTATTAAGGTCCAGACACTAGATGGTCCTGAGTGGCTGGAAACTGATGGGAAAGCCAAGCACTTAGGAACATTTGCTGCTCTTCCAAAGGACCTAGGTTCAGTTCTCAGAACCTACATGATGGCTCACAACCATCTGTAATTCCAGTTCCAGGGAATCTAACTCCTTCATCTGGCCTCTGCAGACTCCTACCTACAGGTAATGTGCATATATATGTACAGGCAAAACACTTATACACATAAATTAAAAACAGATGTACCTCAAAAGAAACCAGAATACTGTAGGGATGCCAAAAATTAAGAAACAAAAACTGAATTCTATTCTGACATTCTATATGACCTCATGAAGTTTCTGTTGGCCTTTGAAATTCCTGGAATTTGTGGTGAATGACAATGTGCATGATTCATTGACAGACTTTTTCTCACATTTGAGAACTTTGTGATCTGGGGATGCAGCTATCATTATATGTGAAACTGTTAAAAAATGAGTGAGGACAGAATGACAAGTCTTGCTAACTGTTGTTTTTCTGAGTTCACAGGCCCAAATGACTAAGATGACTACATAACCTCTTCTTCTTCTTCTTCTTCTTTTTCTCCTAACAGTCTCTTTATTTGTCCTTTCTATCTTTCACATTATGCATCTCAGTTCCCTTTGTCTCCTCATCTCTTCATATCTGACCTCTGTCTTTGCAACTTCCCCCTAAATAAAAAAAAAAATAAGAGAAAGTAAAAAATAAAAATAAGAAAAAGAGAAAAGAAAAAAAGAGAGAGAAAAATCTCGATGAATCACACAGTATACCCCTTTGTCTATATATCTCTATTTGCAGGTGTTCATTACAAAGAGTCATTGGTCTTCTTGGAGGCCTCTGGTTTCTGCTACACTATGGATGCTGGCCCTCAGTAGGGCTCCTCTTAGATGTCCTGTTGTTGCCCTATGTCATGGAGATCCTGCAGCTTTAGATCTGCAGATGTGCCTCTTCCCATGTTCTAGCAGATCATAGATGGGGTGAGCCAACTAGTAACCTTAGTTCTGGGCCTGAGTAGTCAGTCACAAGGTTGGTCAGCCCACCAGCTGTTCCCTGTCCTCACTACCAGAGTGAGCTCTCCAGGATTACCCCAGCTGGTTTACTCTAGGCAGCAATAAAGAAGAGGCAGATCTAGTTCTCTTGCTTTCATGCGCTCGGGTCAGATGACCCACACCTACATCATCGGAGTCAGCTCTACTATATTGCCCAGACAAGGTGTGGGAGCCTTCTCTCAAGTGGTACAGCTGGTGAGAGAGTGGGTCAGCTCCTTTATTTACCACAGGTAGCAAGGAGCAAGAGGAGAGGGCATCTCTCCCTCACCCACAGCACCACATGGCAGATGAAGGGGTTGGGACCCACTCTCCCATCCTCACACCCTCAGGGTCAGATTGCCCATGCCCCCATGAACAGGGTCAGCTATATGGTACTTCCCAGGTGAGATGTAGGACCCACTTTCCAAAATGCTGCAGCTAGTGAGGGGCAGCCAGTTTTCCCTAGTGTTATAGCCAGTGAGAGACAAGACTAACTCTGTACAGCCCTATCTTCCTGGCTTTTGGTGATATCAAGAGCCATGAACATCGGCACAGATTGCAGCTACAACTGTGCCATAAACCTGGACATCAGGCCTGGCAATAACCTAGGCCCATATATCCTTGTGGCTCTAGGTGACAATCAATCCACCCACCTCAGTTTACCCCTCAGAGCTTTAACCTCTTCAGAAGTCACCAATTATTTTCCCTCTCTCTCCCATACCACACCACATTATTTGCTCACCATAATAGTGCCCAATTTCCTGGCACCACAAGACACCAGGCTGGCCCTTTTTTTTTTTTTTTTTTTTTTTTCTCCTTGGAGCCTGGAGAAGACTGGCCCGGGCATGTGTGTGGTTCTCCTTGTCTCAGTTAGTCCATGATGGCTCTGAGAAGCGACATGCTTTCTCCTCAGCACCGATGGGCTGCCACAGGCATGCCTACATAAGCTCTTCAGTGTACAATTTACTCTATGTGTGTGCATGCACACATATATTCTACATATGGCATATACTATTCTTATCTTGGGGATAACTCTTCAAGCAGGAAGAGTGAGGGGTACTTTTATTAGCTCATCAGGACCATCTTCTCTCAGGAAGGGTGTTGAAACAGATACCTAAAGGAGTTAGGGAAGGACTGAGCTCTGAGACTTCTCCAGAGGAGAAACTTTCCAGGCAGATAGAATAGCAAGTGCAAAGAGGCAGGAGCAAGTGGTGCATGTGTCCTGCGAACAGAAAAGCAGAAATGGGCACAGTGTGGCTGGGTTGAGAGCATGAGACTCGGCGCAACAGAAAGTAAAACCAGAGAAAGATCATGCTTTAAGCCTCAGGAAGACCCTTCAATTCCATTCTTCTGATCTACACATCCTCTCTTCTAGGCTGGGTAAGGGGAACTAGAGCCAAGGTCTCACTAAGCACCCCAGGCTGACCTTAAACGCTCAGTCCCCTGCCTCTGCCTCTTGAGTCTGGAATTACAGCAACACATTCTGAGATGAGTGACTGATTTTCAATCTTTCCTTTCCTTGAACTAAGAATATTTCAGCTCTGATGCCTTATATACCCATTTATGGTTTCAGTTATGGGACAGTCTTATTTATGGTTCTTTGAGATCATCCTTCCCCACCATCTGCCAGTTTCAGGGTACTAGGTAGAAAATCTGGTGAAGGGTTATGCTAGCACCCTACAAATACATGGTCAGTACTGGAACAGTGTACCCAGACACCATGAAACCAGACAGGGTTTGATTCCTGACGGCAAGTCTGAGTTACCTGCCGCTGACTTCTGAGCGCTCAGCAGCTCTTTTCCCGAGGCTGCAGTGGGAGTCTGGATAAAGTAATCCTTTAAAATCTTGAGTTTTTAAAAAGAAGAGGAGGAAAAGGAACACAAGTTTTTTTAGTACTAACCCTGCTGTTCCACTAGCAATGCAAAGAAGCTGTCTACTGGTTGGGAATGTTTTCAATTAAGAAAGACAAAACTTCTCGTCCCTGATTAATCAAAATTCACTTTAAAATGACTTAAATTAGCAACAGGAAAAGAAGCTTCATCAGCTGGAAAATTAAACTAAGCACCATTTGGCTTATTGTTTGGAAATGTAAGTCCAAGGGAAGTTTAATGGGAAAATCACAATGGCGTGTGCCTTGAACTTCCTGCAGCAAAAGTCAGTGATCAGCAGTCCACAGTGAGCAGCATGGTTCCCAAGACATCGCAGAGGCTTCCGAAGAAGGCTCCTGGGTAAGCAGACAGGTCACTGTTTTGACCAGTCCCTCTCTTTAGCAATGGTCTGGGGAGCACAGTTTACTGTCTCCATTGTCAGTTATTTTTCCCTTGCTTACAGCTGCCTGCTCTGTGTGCTGTGCTTTGCAGGTGCCGTTTGGTCTATCCACTGTGAGTTCAAGAGATTGAACTCAGGTGGTCAGGCTTGAGCATCAAACAACTTTACCTGCTGAACCATTTTGCCTCTTTAGCTGCGTCTAAATAAAATTGTGATACCCTATAGATTTGCCTACGATTAATAAACACATCATATATAAAGATATGGTAACAGATGGGATACAAAGCCAACTATAGAGAATAGAATTTAATACTCGTGTTAATCCCAAAGACGCAAGGAGACAGATTACCAAACCATGTCATTATGGCAAAATTAATTTAAACAAGCAATTAATCAAAGCAAGCTCTTTTATTCTTGTACACAGGCTGTCTCTCCCTAAAAGCTGGGTTTGAGAGATCAGCCTTGGACATGAGAAAGAGAAGGTTTTTAATGGCTGAGAGGTAGGGGAATTCCAACTGGGGATTTGGTGGACAAAATAGGCAAGGTGAGAGAAGTAAGATTTAGGTAGTCATAGACACCTCCCGAAACAAGAACATATTTGCAAGGTGCTCATTAAAAGGTAGTCATAACAACAGGTAGACATAACAAGGTAGTCATAGGTAGCCATATTACTTTTTGAAACAAAGCATGGTAGCTATGTCCTGGAACAGGCAATGCAGAACTCTTTGTAGTTAAGATTACAGGTGGAGCATAACACAATCCTCGAGTAACAGATTTCATCATAAACAGCAAGGAACTTAATTTGTCTTTACTATAAGGTGGCTTTTGAAGCCCAAGATGCAGACAAGATTGTTCATCACTAGCACAGACTTTCAGAGCTAGATGTCTGCCGTTTGGGTCAGTGTTCTTCCAATGTTGATGATTTGTAGGCCACCAACATCAACATCCAATAAGGAATTTTAATTTTAATTTTTTATATTTTATTTTTAGTATATGGATGTTTTGCCTGCATTTGTGTCTGTGTACCATTACATGGTTGGTGCATGCAAAGGCCAGAAGGTGAAAGATTCCCCTGAGACTAGAGTTTAAAATGGTTGTGAGCAGACATATGGATGCTGGGCATTGTACTGGCCACTGAGCCAATATGACACTTTCATATTTGTATATATGTATTTTGATTATCTTCACTTCCACCATTTCTTTGTCTTTTCTCCATTTTCCTTGACTCAAAACTGTTAAAATCAGAATTTCTGGGAGCCCTAAAGCTCTCATATTCGGGTCGCTGCATAGATGCATTACAGTCTCTTGCTTGAGGACCATGGAGTTTGTCTGGGCCTCTTCTTTTAGTAATGAAGAAGATTAGACATATTCTTGGATTACCCAACTTGGAGGAGCAGAGGAGAGAGAAAATGCCAAATGGGGTCTCTGTGGTCATTCTCACCCAGACCTTTCAGCAAGGCCCACTAGTGCTAATGATAAAGCCTTCTTCTGGTAAAGCTGCATATAACTGCCGTGTATTCGCATCATTTACAATCCCTGGGACCAGATATCTGTGTGTGACAGCTGGCTACAATAGAACAACCTAAAATTGTAGCGGTTCTCCCTCCAGAAATGGCTGGGGACCCTGAAATGTTCTCCCCATGAGTTCCTGCTCAACCCTTCCTGGATGACAGTGGAGGGCACACAGTAGCATCTGAAACATGCAAGGCTCTGGCACAACAGCCTTTGGTAGCAATTTCCCTATGCATTCCAAGTAGCAGCCATCTCACTGTCAGAGTCAGTGATGTGCCTTCCTATTTACTGGGAAATTTCACAGTCTGCCTAGAAGATCACTTAGTGTTTTTAAAGTTCAGGCCCTACTATGTCTGAGGTGGTGGGTTGTAATCCTTTCTGAGGTCCAGAAAACCTCCCAGGAGTGGAAGACCTTGTGATCAGTGGAGGCAGCAAAAATCCCATTGCCCTTTAGAAAGTTATTTATTTTTCTTTTGAGAAGAGAGAGCTGTGTTTACTGAACATGAAGTTCTAAGTAGGAAGCATCACTTTTTCATTGCGGGGGCTTAAAGGGAAGGGACTAGGTATTACTCAGAATGATTTCCCTACCTTAACCAAGAATCTAACTAACGGCAAAAGATGAACTTGAAAAATCGCTGCCCTGGGAAGTGAGCTATTCATAAATTTAGAAAGTGCAGTGCACACCAGGAGAGGTCACTGATGGCCTCTCCCGCCCTGTAGCAACAGGCAAGATGGTTCAGGAAATGGTCCCTGGCTGGGTGCTGACCGACTTCCGAATAGATAAGATAACAAGTGACATAAAAGTCACCGTGATAATCTTTCAGACAGTCCATTTATGGAAATGTGCTCAGGGGCAACTCTGCTGAGGGCAAAGTTGGAACCACTCAGCTCAACGTCTCATGCTGGCTTGCCTTGCTCTTTTAGACCAGAGGTCCTCTGGGCTGCATGCAGTACAAGACCTGGTGCTTGTCTCTCAGCTAGACTATTGTACCTGGACACAGGGCGTGGGGAGTTCTTTTCAGCCGTGGCTGTGGAGCTGTGATTTTCACCACATTTCTCTAGTATTTCCTTCCACTCTGCCCCAAGACAAAACAATAGCCGTCCCTTTTGTCTGTGCTAACAGTCTTAGAACTTAAATTTTTAAAAATGTTTTAGTGTTAGAAACATTTTACTAAGATCTTAGAATGACTGGAATAAAGGCAAAGGTTAACAACATCTTGGTAGATTTCACCCACACGGTGAAGCGTACTTAGCTAAGAATATTTCCAAGCTTTTACCAAAACAGAGTGTGAACACAGCTCTGACAGGGAGTAAAGCCTTTCGCTTCATAGAGCTGTTCTTCCAGCACCCTCCTGACACCATAAAGACCCAGAAAAATGTAAAAGCTCATGCAGACTGTAGCATAATGAAACAGGGGGAATGAAAACCAGCAAGAACATCCCTTCCATTGTCCTTGAGACTCACATTCAAGATGAACTATAAGTGATAAACTTGGACTTTTCTTTCCAGAAGCTGTATGTCTGGTCTTTTCTCATCACTATAAAAATACAAGGATAGAGAAGATGATGTTGAGTCCTCAGGGTATTTGCACTAGATCTTCAATGCAAAGAACACTTTCACCTCTTTGTTGTGGAATATTCCTTTATACTGTGTGAAGATGTGTCACTGTGGCCGGTTTAATAGAGCTGAGTGGCGAATAGCTAGGCAGGTAGAGGTTAGGTGAGATAGAGAGGACTCTGAATGGCAGAAAGGTGGATTCACTAGCCAGACATGGAGGAAGCAGCGTGGGCAAAATGGAGATGAGGTAACAAGCATGTGGAAGAATACAGATTTAAAAATATGGGTAAATTTAAGTTATAAGAGCTACTTATAGGAACAAGCCTAAGCTAATACCAAGCTTTCATAATTAATTATAAGTCTCTGTGTCATTTTTCTGTGATCTGGTGTCCCCCCCCCTCCAAAATCCATCTACATATGGGGCTCAACATGGAACCATGTATATCCACATACATCCTAAAAAACTTCTTTACAAGTTTGGAACACAGACTCAAACACAGCTTCCTGGTGACCATGGTCTCTCAGGTAGGCTCAATACAAAGAGAGGCGGCTACCACCTGCTGCCTGTGGGCTGGAGCCAGCTGCCAGTGACATGAACCAGTTCCACATGTTAGTCTGAGCCATGTGGCCATGGATGTGGCAGTTTAAAATTTGTCTCATAGTCAGAAATGCTGCAGATGCTTAGTAAAGCCAGGTTCAAACACACACACACACACACACACACACACATACACACACACACATACACACACACAATGCCTAAAAAGGTATAGTATATTTTAAAATATGCTTTGATTCTGAAGAAAATGGATATAGTCATAGGAAAATAGTTAAAAATAATACAGTAAAGTATTTAAAAAGAGAGTAAAGTAATATAAAAAAAAAAAAACTACACAAGGATAGAAAAAAATTATAACCCAGGGAGTTTGAACCTTATATGGTACTTATATGGTTACTTTCAAATTTTTTGAATGCTAGTGAACAGAGAATGGAAACTGCTAAGAGACACTGGATTATAGAAGACACTGAGTAACTAAACTAGCCTATATACTTCAAAGATGTCTTGGCTTCAGAATGGAAGTTGAAAACGTGTTTCACTGAAAGAGAGGTTGTGCTTATGTTTCCACAGGAGACAAACTGGTATGGATTCCTTCAAAGTTAATTGAGATTATATCTGACTGGGGAGACAGCTTGGAAATCTTGACTGAAAGCATAAAAAAAAAGAAACAATAACAAAAAACACTACAATACAGGTGATATATAAGCTGATCCTTTGACAGGGGGATAGCTCTGAGACCAGATGAGACATGATAAATCTTGTTGGCTACAGAGTCCTCATGGTTTATTATATGCTATCCTTTCATATGGTATGAATAAAGATTTATATTACAGCTTAGTTATACAGTCCAAGCAAAAAGTCAACAGAAACCTTTTACCTGCTCAAATGTAAAACAAAAATTACCTTTAACTGACTTGTGTACATGGCATATACCATAGATCTGTTAATGCAGATATATATATGTGTGTGTGTGTGTGTGTGTGTGTGTGTGTGTGTGTGTGTTACCTTTAAAATTTTGTATGCTTTCAGAAAAAAAGGACCAGAAGCCAATAAAGACAAGTAGCCAAGGAAATCAGCCTCTCAGAGTGCCTCTGTTGAACTTCCTCTAAAATCCTGCATCCAGGACATCTTCAAAGTTGCTGAGATGGTCCAGCTTCACAGACTTCTCTAGTCAGGACTTCAGATGAACCCTGAACTTTCCCATCACACAGACTGAACAACAATTGATACATACAGCTAGCTCTCCAAGGATTTGACTACCATCTCAATTTTCTCAGGGTCCTCTAAAAAATGCCATTATCCCCAAACAACAGAAAGCAGTCTAAAGAACACTATACTACATTCCCAAGATGTGGGGGTAAAAGGTTTTTGGTCATTTGATGGGTTATGGATGTTTGTCATTGTTTAGGGAGATTAGTTACAAGTTGTTATTGGTAATGGTCAGGAAAAAAGCTGAACAAAGGAGATTAGATTCAGGGACCTCTTTCTTAAGAGAAAAAGAGAGATATATATAGAAATGGTATGATAAAAGGGTGAATTGTTGAGTTTATGTTTAAGTAACAACTAGCCTCAAATATTTTACATTGGTATATATTTTTGTATATTGATACAAATTTAATTTTTTGTTATACTGTATATATGTTTCTATTGTTATTTAAGGTATTATACCTATACAGTTCATTTAACAGTGTAATATAAAGTTTTGGTCCTTTAAAGGTATTTAGGACAATAAAAAATACAAGTTAATAGTCATCTATAACAATCAAACTTATAACCATGTTATAATAACATAAGGCTTTTAATGACAGTGAGACATGTCTGCTCCTGGCAGCATGAGTCTACCCCCAAAAAAGATGATGGACACTGAAGAATCTCCATATGGAGTTTACTTTCTTTGTGACAAAAGCTAGCCATTTGAGCAAGAAACTGTCCTTGCCTCAACTGTTGATAGTATGCTGTCTAAACTAGACAAATAGGACACGAAAGAAAGCGACTGCCTAACTTTGCTAAGACAGTCCTTCAAAAGTCCATTCTTCACAGAAAGGTCCGTCAGATAGCCTAGGCCTGTAGGCCAAAGACTGGTGCCCCAGTGTTACAGAGGAACCTTTGGTGACGGTCCAGGCAGTCAGTTGTGTTGGTCATTTATCATAGTTCAGGAAGTTGCTTGCTTTGCACTTCCTGTTTATTCAAGTAATATTATATCTTTCTTAGGACTTTGATGGAGTTGAAGACTAGATAGTTATAGTTACAGATTCTCTTAGTCATGATAGAAAGTAAATTAGATACAAAACTTTGGGTTAGGGTTAGGGTTAGAGTTAACCCTAACTAACTATATAGATATCTATATCTATCTATATAGATAATAGAGTATTTTCTCTAAATTTGGCAATTACAAATGGACTGGTCTTTGTGAGTATAATTCTTACTTGATAATTGTTCTTATTGTTTATAGTTTTATTATGTTAGAGTTAAAACCTTTCCTTTTTATTTTGACAAAAGGGGGAAATGTTGTGGAATATTTCTTTACACTGTGTAAATATGTGTCACTGAGATTGCTTTAATAAAGAGTTGAATAGCCAATAGCTAGGCAGAAAAAGTTTGGGTGGAACTTCCGGACAGGACACAGAGAGGAAGAAAGGCAGACTTGGCAGACAGACATGGAGGAAGCAGGATGGGCAAAATGGAGATGAGGTAGCAAGCATGTGAAAGAATGTAGATTTAAAATCATAGGCTAATTTAGTTAGAAGAGCTAGTTAGAAACAAAAGCTAAGACTGAGCTTTCATAATTAGGAATAAGTCTTTATGTCATTTTTGTGCACTAGTGGCCCAAAGAAATCCATCTATACCCCTAAATGAGGAATAGTATGAGAGGAAGTGACTGTCAGCGTCATAGTTACCTTCCCCTGAGGCAGAGCTACAGTTGGAACCTGAAACATACCCAACATGTTCCCCGGCTGGTACAGCTACTCTCAGAGCCTAGAGTCTTCAGGAAGTAGGGCATTTCTGTCAGAAGAAAGACACTAGGAGGTGACTTTGAAGGTGACCACTCTACCAAAGGCTCAGGCTCTTCTCTTCCTGACCTGCCCTGATGTTTCCTCTGCTGTGGAAAGGGCCTCTGCCATGTCTCCCTCAGCCCCTGACTATGGGGATTGAAATTTAAAAAAAAACAGTGAGCCAAAGAAGGTCTTTCTCTCTTCAATTGTTTCTATCACATAACTTGATGACAGAGTCCGGACTAACTAACAAAGTGCAGTGTCCCCTCTCCCTCTTTTCCTTTAAGCAGCTTCTCTCAAAGCTCTGGAGAGATCTCTTATCAGACACTGGGAACCAGTGGTATCATAAGAATCACAACGATGTTAAAAGTGAAGAAGTCAGATGATGCATTTAAATTAAAAAGGCCAATTGTTCCAAGACAAGACACAACAGATGAGAATTCAGAGTTTGAGACGTAATACAGAAGAAATATTCCCAGGGCTGAGGAGACAGTTTCTTTGGTAAAATGCTTGCTCCAGAAGTGTGAAGTCCTAAAACTGGGTCTCCATCACATCTGGGTATCAGGATGCTCCTGTAATCCCAGCACTGGTGGCAGAGACAGCAATCCCTTGGGACCAGCCAAGTGAGCAAGCTTGGAGAGCTTGGGTCCAGAAGGGGGCAAAAGCTGAAAGTGTCAAACTCTCACCTCCACACTCACATGCAAGTGCAAGCGCGCACACACACATACACATTTTTAACAAAAGTTCAATAATTCAGTTTTACAAATAAAGAAATTGAGAACCAGATGCTGGGGTAAAGCTTGCTTGCTCAGAGAGGCAGAGAAAGCACCCAGGTGACCTTCCTCCTCATCCTATGTCCCAGATGCATTGTGTTCTCCTTCATTGTCTCAAATCAGACTCCTCAAACTGAATTTCCTTTCCTTCTACTTCCCATGCATCCCTCTATCTGCCCTTTTGATTTCCTCCCACTCTCTGTTTTTTTCTTAATAATCCAATGTTCACTTCCTGTCAGCTAGTTGTTTGCTCCACCTCATGACCTATGGCTGACTTTAATTAATCGTGTTTACAATATTGAAGCAGAAAGTTTTTTTGGATTGAAGGAGTATGCTAGAGCTAAGCCACACCACAACTAGAAACATTTTTTTTTTTTTTTTTTTTTTTTTTTTTTTTTTTTTTTTTTTTTTTTTTTTTTTTTTTTTTTTTTTTTTTTTTTTTTTTTTTTTTTTTTTTTTTTTTTTTTTTTTTTTTTTTTTTTTTTTTTTTTTTTTTTTTTTTTTTTAGTAATAATGCAGTCTCAGGATTCACAGTGTGACCAAATATCTCGCAAAACACAAACCTGAAGTGGGATTCAGGTCCTATCTGGCAAAGCTTGGAGGCATGTCTCTGGAGTACTGGGAGCCTGAGTGGGGCTTGGTCAGACCCCATTGAGACTCTGGGACACTGACCTGCTTCCTGTTTGTTCCTGCCTCTGGGGGAGCAAACAGACCATCCATGGCTTGACTCCAAGATTTGTCTTAAGGTTCAATTGTATCAGTGAGTGTTTATATAACCCCTTAATAAATATTAATCCTTTATATGATATATTGGTAGTAAATTTTCCATGATAAACACCCTCCCACCACCTCAGAGTTTAGCCATCAGTGAAGCATGGAGCCTATAATCCTTCCCTTCTTCCCTGGGGTGATGATTGGTTATTCTTTTTTTTTTTTTTTTCAAGAGTGATAATGCAAATAAGATTGCTACACATATATTTACTTTGTGTTCAGCTTTCCCTCTGAATTTTTTTTTTCTGTCCCTGTATATCCTTATTCAAGGTCCCTTCCCCCTCCCACCACATCAGGTCATTTTTCTTCTCCGCAGCTCCCCATCCCCTTCCTGGGCAGGGAGCAGACAGTCCTATGGTCCCACTGACCCAATAATGCTTGGATCAGTCTCCACACCTGGCCAAATCCAGTTTTGTCCCCCCTCCCTCAAGAGTGAGTCAGGTGTTCCTACAGTTGGAGTGGGATCCGAAGGGTCAGTCCAGGGTGTTTCTGATCCCAAGCTGTAGTTGTGATTTGCAGCTTGGGCATGCTTGGCTTTTTTTCTTGTTTGTTTGTTTAGAGACCACTAATGAGTGAGTACATCCCCTGCTTATCTTTCTGAGATTGTGATACCTCGCTCAGGAGGATATTCTCCAAAA
>PVIH01007740.1:82146-97819 GCA_004025045.1 Sigmodon hispidus
GGGACATCTAGGTTGTTTCCAGGTTCTTGCTATTACAAATAATGCTGCTATGAACATAGTTGAGCTAATACCTTTGGAGTGTGAATGTGCCTCTTTAGGGTATACACCCAGAAGTGGTATTGCTGGGTCCTTGGGGAGATTGATTCTCAATTTTCTGAGAAACCACCATATTGCATTCCAAAGTGGCTGAACAAGCTTATACTCCCACCAACAATGAAGGGGTGTTCGCCTTGCTCCACATCCTCTCCAACATAGGCTGTCATCTGTGCCTTTTATCTTAGCCAATCTAACAGGTGTTAGGTGGTATCTCAAAGTTGTTTTGATTTGCATTTCTCTGATGGCTAAAGATGAAGAACACTTTTTCAGGTGCCTTTCAGCCATTTGTAGTTCCTCTGCTAAGAATTCCCTTTTTAGATCTGTACCCCATTTTTTGATTTGGTTATTCAAGGTTTGGGGCTCTAGATTTTTGAGCTCTTTATATATCTTAGAGATCAGTCCTCTATCACTTGTAGGGTTGGTGAAAATCTTTTCCCATTCTGTAGACTGTTGTTTTGTCCTATTGACAGTGTCCTTGGCTTTGCAGAAGCTTCCTAGCTTCAGGAGATCCCACTTATTGATTGTTAGTCTTAGTATCTGTGCCACTGGTGTTATATTTAGGAAGTGGTTGCCTGTGCCAATTCGTAGAAGTGTATTTCCCACTTTCTTTTCTATCAAGTTCAAAGTGGCTGGGTTTAAGTTGAGGTCTTTGATCCACTTGGATTTGAGGTTTGTGCAGGGTGACAGGCTTGGATCTATTTGCATTTTTCTGCACACTTCCATCCAGCTATGCCAACACCATTTGTTAAATATACTTTTTTTTTTCTATTGAATGTTTTGGGCCTCTTTGTCAAAGATCAGGTGTTCATAGGTTTTTGGGTTAATGTCTGGATCCTCAATTCTATGATTGGTTATTCTTCTGGGAGCTGACCAAAAGCTCCACAATACTGTGACAGGTGACAGGCAGGAGTGGATATGACTGCTGAGGCCTGGAAATATCCCACCATAGCACTGATGGTGACTGCTATGCTTAGGCTAGCCTGGGCTCTAGTAGACCGGAGCTCTGTGACTGCCTTTGGTCAGTATCTTAGTTTGCTTTGATAAAACACCATGACCAAGAGAAGCTTGTAGAAAAAGTTTTACTTGCATTATTTAGTTTAGAGCCCATTATGAGGGGAAGCCAAGGCAGGAACTGTGTCAGAGACATGAAGAATGCTGCCTACTGGCTTGATTGCCAAAGCTTGTTCAGACTGCTTTCTTATACAACTTACAACAACCTTCCCGGAGGTGGCATCACCCCACAATGAGCTGGGCTCTCCTACATCAATCATTAATCAAAAAAATACTGCCCCTGTAGGCTTGCCTACAGGTCAGTCTGAGGGAGGAATTTTCTCAATTGAGGTTTGTCTTCTCAGATGATTCTAGCTTGTGTCAAACTGAGGGAAAAAAAATAAAAGACAGAACTAAGATGGCCAGGTAGGGCTGCTTTCCTATACCCTTCACCACCTAATTCAGAGACAGATTAGGATTCTATTCATGTAGGTACTCTATGACTTATGTGGGATATACTTTCTTCTCCACCAAGTGCTACATAGCCTGGCTTAAATATATACACAGTCTTGGTAGTACACTTTGCTGTGTGACAATCCCAGGGCAGGAAAATATAAATGTTAATCACTCTAGTGTTGATGTCATCTAGACAAGAACATGTTTCAGCAGGATGCTGCAGTTACCTATGTGTGGCTTCCTCTCACCCTGGCTTGTCCAGTGCCAGAACCCTGCCTATACTTTACAAAAGAGGCTTAAGGTAGAATCCACCGAATAGTTCAATATGTCCTCTGTGATATTCAATCCTAGTGCCAATCACCCTGAGAACCCAACCTCATCTCCCAACCTCAGTATCATCTGTGAAACATCAGATCAGATGCCTAGCACTTAGAGGAAAAAAATATGATGTTGCTTCTTGTAGCTACAAAAACATGATATGAGCCTCAGGTATGGTGAAAGAAAAGGTTATTGCCTCTTTTCAACCAAGATCCACTAACAATGGCCAAACAAAACAACCGTCCTCCAGGGAGCATTGGCTTATCTGACAAGGCAAGCATCTTTCAAGGACCAGCTCTAACAAGGTGAGCATCCTCCAGGGAAGACCAGCTTGTCTGACAAGGCAACTTGTAGTGGTCTATTGTATATTTAATAAAATCAGTCTGGGATATCAGAGAACAGAATCACTCACAGTCAAGGCATGAAGATCAGAGAGTAGTGACACACACCTTCACTTCCATCACTCAGGAGACAGAGATCTTTCTGGATGTCTGTGAGTTCAAGCCCTAACAGCTAAGCAGTGGTAGCTCACACTTTTAAACTTAGCTCTAGGATTATGATATAGGGTTGAACTAGGAAGTAAAACAGCTGGGTGAGGAAAGATATATAAGGCAGGAGAAGGCAGAGATTGAGGATTCTGAAGAAGTTCCCAGTCAGGCTAAGGATCCATGAAGATAGTACTTACCTTATTTGGCCAGAGAAGGTGGCTGGGTGAGAAATGACTGTGGGTGATTCTGTCCTCTAATAGTCCAGACTGTTTTTTATTAAATATGCAATATATCCCCATCACCACAGCAACCATCCTCCAGAAGGGACCAGCTTACCTGACAAGGGAGCACCCTCTAAGGAGGATCACTAGCTTGATGATGAGGTGAGAATCCTCCAAGAAGGAATATTTTATCTGACAAAGTCCTTATTTTCATACCAAAATTGAAAGTAGGCAGTAATATCCTGAATATGCCTGTTTCAGGGAGTGTCCTACCCATTTATGGTAGTGCCAAGGCAAAGGATATGCTGCTTAAATAAAAGCCATTTCCCCTGCAGTCACTCAGTGACCTTGTCTCACAGTGCCGGCTGCAACAGTTGACAGACAGTCCTTCAGTAATGCATTGTTTAAGCTAAATGGGGTTTGGAAGCCCTATTAAACTCCTGACAATTTTTAATTGATGGTTAAATGGAAACTTGGAGGCATCTAGAAATGATGATGCAGAGAAAATAAGATAGATTGCAGAAAGATATCCTCATGTTTCCAGATCTGTTTATAATCTAGGTGGAAACAGGACCATTTAGAAGGGACTTGTTGCTTTTCCCCATATAGAAGAAAATGGAAGCTGTAACCAAAGAATAATACCCAAATCAAGACAGTCAATGATCTCTTTGGTACAGTTTCCACAGGCAGGCAAGTCCAGATGCTTTCAACTGGGAGATACTTGCTATCACAATGATCTGGTTAGAAATAGCCCAAACATCACTTTCTTCTTTTACACCCTCCTTTTTCTGTGTGTGTTTAGATTAAGTGGTAAATAGGACAACTGTAGTGTATGTGTATGTGTGTGTGTCATATATGAGTATGCACACATACAAGCCTGTGTGTGTATGCACATATGTGTAGAGGTATGCATGCATATGTATGCACATGAAGGCCTAACCCTAACCCTAAACCCTAAATATATAAGATCTATATCACGTTTCTTCCCTTATTAGTGTCTGCCTGAGATCTTAAGACAGAATATCTCATTGAACATGGAACTCACTAAACCAGCTAGACTCCAGGATCTTGTCGTTGTTGCCTCTCTAGACCTGGGAATTACAGGCATTACTGCTGTGCCCAACATTTGACCTGGGTCCTAGGGATCTGAGCTCAGGCCCTGATGTTTGTACAGGAAGCCCTTTACTGACTGAGCCTTCTCCCAGATTTTCTTTCATCATTTCCAATGTTTTGTTTTATGATTTCCCATCATAATATAAACAGCATGAGTGCAGTTCAGCCTTTTTTGTTTCTGGTTCAGCACTGTTACACAGAGAAGTTTATTCAGCAGGCTTCTCTTACCATTGGTTACATTTTTCTGAGATTTTTATTTACCCAAGGTCAAGCTCAGTTTAAAGTTACTCAAAGGAAACTTTGGGAAACAATTCCTACATTTAAAACACTAATGCCAATCTCAGTAATATGGTAAAAACCTCACAGTCCTGCTCTGCTCCACTCAAGATAGGAATCATCCCTTTATCCAGCATAGCCATCATTAGTGACCTCAATTATCACAATGTTTGTCATGGTGTCACAACGCTTGAACACATAAAACCATGGTTTTCTTTATAATGGTCCCAAAGGACAAGAGTAATGATGTAGAGGTGGTATCACAGTATGAAAAAAACAGATGAATTCTGGGGCTTGTGGTTGCTCTTTTGACCATAGTCTACATAGGGTTAGGTACTGTCTGTTTTAAGACATCCCCTGGGAGTACTGGACCATGTCACTCCTGGAAAAGGCAGGAATGTACTCACCTAGAGCCAAGTGAGAAGAGGGTATTCATTTGTTCTTGGTACAAATGCTTCTAGGATGCTGTACCTGAAAGTTGTCTGTTTGCTCTTTTAATTTTTTTTTTTTTAGCTAATCATCTATCAGCCTATCACCCTTACTCTGTAGTCTTGGTATATGTTTGTTCAGCTGAGTTCACAGTGTGACTGGTCAAAATGGTGGAGGCGTGTTCACTACTGAATGTCTTCTGTTTATTTTACTCAAGATCCTTTAGGCTGTCCTCAAACATGAATTCTGTCAAGCAACAAATAGCAATTGCAATGTATCAACCAGATGCTCACAAAACCACACAGATGTCACTCTCTCACTCTGCATATAGACATCACCACCTGTTGATGGCAGCAGGTATGAGTGTGAGCCTTTGCCATTTTTGCTCTTTTGCCCCTTGTAGCTACCCACCCAGGTTTTCTGGGAGCACTCCCAGCAATCTGTGTCTCTCCTTCATAGACTCCAAGTTGTGACTGAGTGCATAGGGTTTTGTATTAGACCTCTGTCTCGGACTAAATCAACTCTTAGTCCCAAAAAGATAGTCTTAATTTCACACTGTCACCACAAGCCAAGTCTCCCAGCAATGGCCTATCTGTGCCTGGATAGTGTTAGTTCCCAGGTTTAGCGACATTCCCCAGGCTCTGCTCCAGGTTTTGTCATCTAGTGCTGCTTCCAAGCTGTGGTCCCAAGTAACTCCAGTGGTCTGGGCTCCAGCACAATGAGATGCTTCTGGTTTTAGTGTGCATTTTTCTCCCTCTCCTGCTAAAGAACACCACAGGGGAGTCATTCACTATAACTAAACAGTGTCCCACTATTGAGTACCAGAACAAGCTGCCAACTTCACTTACAGACCCAGTTTGGATTTCTGTTCCAGCGATCTTCTGAGACCTTGATGAATCACAGGGCATGCTCAAGGTCCCCTCTCCCAAGCATGTCTGAAGCCTGACTCTGACTCCGGCAGCATGGGATGTACCTAGAGGCTTCACCAACACAGGGTTGCCAAGTTTCACTCCCAGAGATTCTGTTCAGCATATCTGGAGTAAAAGCTTCAAATTAGCATGCTTATCATATTTCCAGGTGATGTAGGCAGATGTTTCTGGTCCAGGTACCCAGATTTTAAGACTCAACACTCATTTCATCCTAGGGGTTCTATATTGAGATCCACTCTATCTCCACCAAGTTCATATTTCCTGTTATAGAGCATTTAAATATCAATCCTCTACTCTCAAATACTTCCTGGTTATCAGCTTGCACATCTTCAAGCTGAAGAAACTCTGTTAAACCTACTGGATCTCACTTATCAGTCTGAATGTGCTCTTTATTTTATTTAGTAAGAATCCATGGCTTAGTTAGGCATGGAAAGGCTAAGCCCACACATGAACATAGCTTAGTGGCCTCAGAGATGGAATCCCTGCTTCCTATGATGAACTCTGCAGCTGAGAAATCATTGCCCAGCAGCATTTGGCACCATGCCAGGCAGCCAACTTTTTTTCAAGAAATCCCTCCTGGTCAATTAAAGAGTCTGTAACCATAACATGTAGAGTTTCCAAGAGCCTGAATGTTAGATACAGTCCGAGGAGAGATCCAACAGTGTGCTCAGGCTTTAGAATACTGAAAAGGCTGATTGTGATACAAATGGCCCAGGGTGTGAGGCCATTAGCATACTCAAATAAAATCTTTTTCTCTGGATAGTCTGGGGCTTCCAAGACCACATCTTTCTACACTGTAGATAATATGAATCTCAATGAGCAGTGCCAGTAGAGGTGGTAACTGTACACTGCCAGCAACATTGCCAGGCAGCCCCAATGTGGCATAAGGAAGACACAGCCTGATTCCCCAAACTCTAGGCTAATTGGTAAGCCTTCAGATTTGCTAGAATGGCTTAGCATGCTTCCTCTAGGGTTCAGGAGCAAGGCAGCCTGTGCTGTCATGAACACTGGCTATGAGGCATGCAGCTTTGCCTACTACAGTGAGTAGCTGCTGGAGGAAGTGCAGGATATAGCAGCAGAGATTGCCTGCATGGACAGGGCAACAATCCAGAGGGTAGACTCCAGCGCAACTCACTGAAGGAGGCTGAAAGGTGGCCCACGCAAAGGGGACATCATCTGGGTGCTATGAACTGCAGTGGTAATTACACAGAAGTCACCAATTAAAAACAGGTCCCTAACCCCCTAGAGAAGAACTTTGATCATGGGCCAAGCTCTGGGAACATCCGAACAGAAGATATAATCTAGCTATGGTTGATTTCACCCGTTTCTCACATAGGCCTGGCAGCAGACACAAGGTAAGTGAGGTTCTCTCCCCTGACACTCAGGAGTCAGAAAACATTAAATTGAGTTCAGAGTTATATGTACTAGACTGAATATTTTGTTTAGAATGAGACCTCTAGAGTTGGGTAGCCAATATGGCTGCAGACTGAGGGTCTAAGAATTTATCCAGCTCCCAGAACAGAAAACTCATTCACATAATGACTTGCAGGATCAAGTGGGGACAGTGCCGTGTGGAGTCTTGCTCCTGAATGCCAGGCATATTTAATTATTGTAATGTTTTATTTCCTACATTTAAGGACAGAAATGTTTCCTGTGACGATCAAATCTTACACTCACTATGAATTTTCCTATATGCTAGGAAAGTTCAACCCACATCTCTAACATTATTTCCAGCAACTCTGTGTGGGCCCACCATTATGCAGTCCAGGATCTATGGCACAAGCTTATTCAGTTATTTGTACAGGTTACAAATTAATCATCTGGGTTTCAGGAGTAGAGTTAGCATGCTCTGCAGCACGAGTTTGTCAGCCAGAGTGATTTAGTCACCATGAGGCCATTTAGCGATGTCTAAAGATCTTTGGGGGTATGATCCCGAAGTTCTGTGGGTGTGGTTTGAATGAGACTATCCCCTACAGGTTCAGATATAAGCACTTGTTCCAGTTGGTAGTGCTATTGAGACAGATTTTAAAGCCTTTGGGAGGTAACCTTACTGTAGGAAATATGTCAGGAAGTGGTCCTTAGGTATTTTTAGTCTCACACCCACTTCCTGTGCACCCTCTGCTTCATGCTTGTGTCTGAAGATGTGAGTTCTTAGCTCACTGCCCATTGCCATGCTTCTCTGCTCTCATGGACTCTTCTCCCTCTACAGCCACAAGCCTCATGAATCCTCCTCTAAGTTGCTTTTGATCATGGTGCTTTATCACAGCAACACAAGAGTAGCTAATATAAGAGAAATGCAGCCACATCCCGCAGAGCACACCAAGGCAGCCAATAGAAAAAAAAAGTTATCTTGCCCTAAGTATCTTCACAGTCATACCTCTGATAGTGCAGAGGGTGTGTTCCAGGGCTCTTAAAGATGTCAGGGTGTCAGATCTCTTATACAGAGCAAGGGGGTCAAGTCCCTTATATAAAATATGGTTTTTATTTACATAGAACCCAGGCGCATTCTACTGTGTCCTGAAAATTAACTCCAGGCATAGCAGAACACAATGTGCAGTCTGGGAGGCAAAAGCTTTGTCCCTGTGAACATATCACCTTGTCAGCCTGGCACCTTTTCTGAACCATAAAATAGTCTCCTTTCAATAGATAAAATGTTCAGTGTAATGTGCATGACATGACTCCAATGGGAAGGGTGGGGCAAGGAAAATTATCTTTAAGTGACTTACAATAGTACAAGAAAAATTCTGTGTAAGTAGTCATTGCCCAGGGAATGATAACAAGAAAAAAATCTGCCTGCTTTTGGAAGGAAGGAAGGAAGGAAGGAAGGAAAAAAGATGAGGAGGATCTGGTGAGAGAACATGAAGGAGGGGAAAACATGATCAGAATATACTATATAGATTTTCAATCAAGGAAGAAAGGAAAAACAGGAAGGATGGAAGGAAAAGATATGTAAGATAAGCAGGAGAATAACACTTGAAGTGCTTTCCAGCACACCCTCACATTTACATATTGAAATATTCCATTACTAATTTCTTTATGTTATAGTTAGACAGAATGTTTGTTAATTTTTCTGCTGCTGTGATAAAATACCTGGCATGAGCAACTTAAAGAGAGTTTTCTTTGGCTCACAGTCCATCACTGCAGGGAGGTCAAGGTAGCAGGAATCTGATGCAACTGGCCATATCAGGAAACAGAGAGAGACCAGTAAATCTTACTGCTCAGTTCTCTTCCTCCATCTTTATACAACACAAGATCTTCTGCCCAGGAACTGCTCATGCCCACAGCATGACAGGTCTTCTCATCTCAATTAACATAATCAAGATAATGTCCCACAAACATGCCTAGGGGTGGGACTCCCAGGTGATTATAAAGTCTGTCAAATTTACAACATATATTATCACAGGCAACATACTGATTTTTAACTTATATATGCTGCTGTTATGCTCTTTGCTGTTTGTTCTTTGGCTCCTTGGGGGTCTGCCACCCAGCTTCCAAATAAATCACACATGGAGGTTTACTCCTTCTTATAAATGCCTGGTCTTAGCTTGGCTTGTTTCTAGCCAGCTTTTTAAAATTTAAATTATCCCATCTATCTTTTGCCTCTGGGCATTTAAATTTCTCTAGTTCTGTATATATTTTCTTCTTATTCCATGCCTGGCTATGTGGCTAGGTGGCTGGTTCCTTCCTTTTTCTCTCCTCCAACCTTCTCCCTGATTTCTCCTATTTATTCTCTTTGCCCGTCAACCCCACCAATCCTTTCCCCTGTCTTGCTATTGAATGTTTAGCTCTTTATTAGACCATCAGGTATTTTACATAGGCAAAGTAACACAGCTTCACTGAGTTAAACAAATGCAATGCAGAAGAATGTAACACATCTTTGTATCATTAAACAAATGTTCCACAGCATAAACGAATGTAACACATCTTAAAATAATATTCTACAACATATTTGTGCATGCAATTTTAGAACCTTTATTGACATTTTAAAGTAGTCTATAGGTTATATTATCTGTGAATTTTGTTTCCCATTTCAGTGTAGTTTTCTCAAAGTTATTGCATTCTTAATGGAATTAACTAAGAGTGGTATAAGATATTTAAGTTGTGCTGAGGGCCACATCTGGGTCTGTGGTGTCTGTGATAATGTTCCTGGCCCTGGTGTTATCTCAAAGGGGGAAGGGGGCCATTGGAACTGTGCTGTCTGAGGCAGCCCTGTCCTTCACTAGCCCTGGGATAGCTGACCCTTCACTGGAGCCTGCAGCAGGAAAGCTTGTCTGATCTCTCAGGTGAGAGCTACTTTCCTACACTCTCCCCGACTAGGGTAAGAAATCCTCACCCCTCAACACAGGTGTGTACCTCACCTGGGCAGCACAAAGTGAGCCAGCCTTGGGAGCAGGAGAGCAGGAGAACAGGAGAGCTGATCTTTCCCCTTATATTACCCCTACAGCAATCAGAAAAGAGGGTTCTGCACCTCACCTGAGCAAAACAGAAGAGCTGTATGGGATGTATAGGCCCTAGAGGCTTCTAAAAGTCTGGGGGCCAGCCTGGCCCCAGCCAGTTCAAACTGTGCCTTAAAATGTGCTCATAGCCACAAGGACCCCTTGAGTGAGCACTTCCTCATAAGCCAACCGAGGTCTGCCTGGGGCCTTGGAAACAAAGGCAGAGTTCTGACATGAAACGACCTGGATCAGTAAAAGATGACCTCACCACAGCAGCAGATGCCAGCAAAGCAAAGCCCATCTTCCTGGCTTGGAGGAGGATATAAAAGGCTTGCTCCTTCCTCGATAAATTGGACTTGCTTATTTCAACCAGTTCCCAGAGTTCGAGACATTGATTCTGCACCTTCTTGCCCCCTCCTCCAAGGGTAACTAACAGGGCCCAAAGCATAGGCAGAGCTGGCCTTGTGTTGTTTGATTGTAAATGAGCCAGATCTGAGGATCAGAGACCAAGAGAACTGACCCTGCTCCTTCCTGCAGGCTGCATTGGATGAGCTAGTCAATGCAATGTTAGAAAGCTGGCTGGGATAGTGATGGTGAATGAAAGCTGGTGAGCTGATCAACCCAGATACCACCCAGGCCCAGAACCAGAGCTATGAATTGGCCACCCCAACATCTACGCCATCAGTGAACTATTGGAGCATGTGGAGGGGACGAACCTACTGATCCAAAACAACAGGATCTCCATGACTCAGGATAACAACAGGATGCCCAAGAGGAGCCCCAGAGAGAGCCCATCATTGATGGTATAGCAGAAGCCAGAGACTTTGAGCCAGACCAATGATTCTTGGCAATGAGCACTTGCAAGTAGGGATGAATGGACTAAAGGGTAAACTGTGTGACTCTCAGTGGGTTACACTACAGCTTCTGTGACAAGATTCTTCTCCTTCTCTCTTTTTTTTTTGTTGTTGTTCCTTTTAATTATTTCTAAAATTTTATTTTGTTTTGGGAAGCAGGTTGCAAGGGCAGAGGACAGATAAGAAAGGACAGGGAGATAAGTGGAATTGGAATGCATAATGGGAAATCCACAAAGAATCAACAAAAGTTAAAAAAAAATTTAAAAAGATTACAAGCTGTGTAAGATCCAATGAGGAGGAAGAACTACCAGGCAGCAAGTTGGAGCTGGTTTCCAAGATGTCCTTAGTGGCACTCCAAGCTGAGGAGAGAGTGGGCCAATCCAATGGGCATACCTCAATGAATTTCACTGCTTATTCTCAGCACTGGGACAGTGGGCTGTGTGATGTGGTGTCTTCCCAAAGCCAGTATCCTGGCAGCAGCAATGCCTAGCCTTTCATAAGTTTGTTTTTTTTTTTTTTTCCCAGCATTTACTTCTATGGACTTTACAATTAGCAACACATGTTTCTAACTGACAAGGAAACAAACCTCACTCGCAGGCAACTTTTTGTTTATCTTAGTGATGTTTTTCATCTGGACCTTATTGTTTTATTGAGCAACCCATTCCAAACTTATATGCTATATCCCCAACCCTTATGCTATGATTTGAATATGTCCCTCCCAACTTATCCTAATCTTCAAAGTCAAATGTTGATGGCATTTGGGACTGAGGCCTTTGGAAAGTAATTAGGATCAGATGAGCTCATGAGAGCGGGGTCCTGTGATGATATTAATGGCTCTATATAAAGAGGAAAAGAGATAGCTTAGAGGTTAAGAGCACTGACTTCTCTTTCAGAGGTCCTGAGTTTGATTCCCAGCAACCATATGTTGGCTTACAACCACCTGTAATGAGATCTGGTACACTCTTCTGACTTGGCAGAACATAAATATATATAATAGATTTTATATATACATATATATGCATAATAGATTAAAGAAATCTATATAAATACATATATAAATAAATATATAAACATATATACATAATAGATTAAATAAATCTTTTAAAAAAGCACCTTAGGGAGGGGCCTGGTGGGTCTTCTAACTGTCTTGTATGTTACCCCCAGTACTGAGGGTATCTTAACATCAACTATAAATGTTCACTGTAGTTTGGTGTCCTGCTTGATGATCTTTAAGATTCCGAGTTATCCTGGTTCATCACTAGCACATATTGCCCAAAAAGAAAAGGGTAGCAATTGTCCTCCCATGTAATTTCCAGGAAGTGACAAAAAGATTTAGGGTCCTGAGTTTCCAAACACTCTTTCAAGGCTGGCTTTTATAGGGACTTCCAAGGGTACCTACCGACAGATCCTGTAGGCCTCTCTTTTTAATTTCCCCAAAGGAAGGAGTAGTGATTCTAGGTTGAGAGCCATGTGAGGAGGCTATATTAATCACAGCAGATGCTCAGCGAGGCCATCACTTCCATATTGTCTTCACTTCTCTTATTGAGTGTGATTCGGGGGATTAGGTCAGGCAAGATGAAAGAGGGAGACAAAGAAAGAGAGAGGGAAGAGTTGATTAATGGTAACTGCTGAGTTATTTTTCTCTTAAATACTTCTCCATTACATCCATCACAACATTGTGACCTAACAGGAAATTTCTACCTCCTACCTCCCCTATTAGTGAAATGTGTCTGTGTCTGTCTGGTAGATTGTGTGCTCGTGAGGATAATGTGAGCAAAAAATGAGGATGCTGTCATGGGTCAGAAAGGGTAACTCAGGGTGATTAAAATCCACCAGAAACCCCACACTTCTGCCTCCCACTGCTTGTGAGCTCAGCTGCCCCCTTCCCTGTGCTCCAGCACTGATGATTTGGCTCTGGCGACTTGGAGATCTTCTGGCAGTTTCCAGTGAACTAAGGAAACAAAGGGACTTTTTATTTTCTCCTAAAAGATGGCTTCCTCCCCAAATCCCATTTCTAACTGTTTTTCCTCTCACCTTTCTCTTCACTCAGGGCAATCTCTCCATTCACAATTCTTCCTGACTCCTGTGTGATAATTGTGTATGCTCTAACAAATAAAGCTTACCCGACAATCAGAGGGTAGAATCAGCCACTACTTAGCCATAGAGCCCAGGCAGTGGTGGCATACACCTTTAATCTCAGCACTTGGGATCTCACACTTTTGCTCCCAGGACTTGGGAAGCACACCACCCAACACTAGGGAGGTGGACATATGAAGTGATATGTCTGAGTGGAGAGAGGAATGTAAGGCAGGAGACAGGAGCTCAGCCTTTCAGCCCAAGGATTTGGTGAGACAGGTACAAAGTATCTCTAGTGGCTGGCTCCTTTGTCTCTGATCTTTCAGCATTAACTCCTATATTTGGCTCTTGGATTTTATTGAGATCAATTAGGATTTATATTACAGACTTCTTTTGGGCAACTCTGTGATTCTTTCCTTTCTCTTCACTGTGAGCACTTTAACAGAGAGTCTCGGTACTTCTTGCCTGGCAGCATCTCCTCTCCTGCAAGACTCAGGCATTATCTTCAGCTGTAGACTTTCTTGTTTAATATTATTATTATTATTATTATTATTATTATTATTATTATTAACAAAGAAGTCACACTCTCCATCCCTGTATATACTTATTCAAGGTCCCTTCCCTTCCCCCTCCCACAACATCAGGTCATTCTTTCTTTTCCACTACTCCCCATCCCCTCTCTGGGCAGGCAGCAGTCAGTCCCATGTTCCCACTGTCCCAATATTGCTTAGTTCAGTCTCCACTCCTGGCAGATCCAGTTTTGTCTCCCCTCCCTCAACAGTGATTCAGGTGTTCCTCTAGAGGGAGTGGGATCCAAGGAGTCAGTCTAGGCTGTTTCTGATCCCAAGCAGTTCAGTGGTTGTGGTTTGCAGCTTGCACAAGCTTTGCTTTTTTCTTGTTTATTTGTTTGTTTAGAGTCCACTAATGAGTGAGTACATCCCCTCCTTATCTTTCTGAGTTTGTAATACCTCGCTCAGGAGGATATTCTCCAATTCCATCCATTTGCCTGTGAATTTTAGGATATCATTTTTTTCTAACTGCTGAGTAGTACTCCATTGTGTAGATGTACTACAGTTTGTTAATCCAATCTTCAGTTGAGGGACATCTAGGTTGTTTCCAGGTTCTTGCTATTACAAATAATGGTGCTATGAACATAGTTGAGCTAATGCCTTTGGAGTGTGACTGTGCATCTTTAGGGTATACACTCAGAAGTGGTATTGCTGGGTCCTTGGGAAGATTGATTTCCAATTTTCTGGGCAGGTCATTCTTTCTTCTCCACAACTCCATACTGCATTCCAAAGTGGCTGAACAAGCTTGCACTCCCACTAACAATGGAGGAGTGTCCCCCTTGCTCAGCATCATCTCCAGCATAGCCTGTCCTCTGTGTCTTTTATCTTAGCCAATCTAACAGGTGTCAGGTGGTATTTCAAAGTTGTTTTGATTTGCATTTCTCTGATGGCTAAAGATGATGAGCACTTTTTCAGGTGCCTTTCAGCCATTAGTAGTTCCTCTGCTGAGAATTCCCTTTTTAGATCTGTACCCAATTTTTTGATTGGGTTATTCAAGGTTTTGGGCTCTAGATTCTTGAGTTCTTTATATATCTTAGAGATCAGTCCTCTATCACTTGTAGGGTTGGTGAAAATCTTTTCCCATTCTGTAGACTGTTGTTTTGTCCTATTGACAGTGTCCTTGGCTTTGCAGAAGCTTCCTAGCTTCAGGAGATCCCACTTATTGATTGTTGGTCTTAGTGTCTGTGCCACTGGTGCTATATTTAGGAAGTGGTCACCTGTGCCAATTCGTAGAACTGTATTTCCCACTTTCTTTTCTATCAAGTTCAGAGTGGCTGGATTTATGTTGAGGTCTTTGATCTACTTGGATTTGAGTGTTGTGCAGGGTGACAGGCTTGGATCTATTTGCATTTTTCTACATACTACCAACCAGCTATGCCAGCACCATTTGTTAAATATACTATCTTTTTTCCATTGAATATTTTGGGCCTCTTTGTCAAAGATCAGGTGTTCATAGGTTTTTGGGTTAATGTCTGGATCCTCAATTCTATTCCATTGACCCACAAGTCTGTTTTTATGCCAGTACCAGGATGTTTTTTATTACTGTGGCTCTATAGTATAACTTGAAGTCAGGGATGGTGATACCTCCTGAGCTTCTTTTCTTGAGTAAAATTGTTTTGTCAATCCTGGCTTTCCTGTTATTCCAAATGAAATTGAGTATTGTTCTTTCAAGGTCCAAAAAATATTGTGTTGGGATTTTGATGGGCAGTGCATTGAATCTGTAGATTGCCTTACAAGAAGTTGACAGCCAGTATCAAACTTTATGGAGAAAAACTCAAAACAATCCCACTAAAATCAGGAACTACACAAGGATGTCCTCTCTCCCCTTATCTATTCAATATAGTTCTCGAAGTTCTAACTAAAGCGATAAGAGAACGGAAAGAGATTAGGGGATACAAACTGGAAAAGAAGAAGTGAAGCTATCTCTATTTGCAGACAATATGATTGTATACATAAGTGACCCACAAAATTCTTCGAAGGAACTTCTGTGGCTGATAAACACCTTCAGCAATGTAGCAGGATACAAGATTAATTCAAAGAAATACGTAGCCCTTCTATACACTAAAGATAGAAGAGCTGAAAAAGAAATAAGGGAAACATTACCCTTCATAATAGCTGCAAATAGTATTAAATACCTTGGAGTAACTATAACCAAAGAAGTAACAGACCTATTTGACAATTAAATCATTGAAGAAAGAAATTGAGGAGGATATCAGAAAATGAAAAGCTCTCCCATGTTCCTGGATAGGTAGGATCAACATAGTAAAAATGGCAATTCTACCAAAGGCAATCTACAGATTCAATGCACTGCCCATCAAAATCCCAACACAATATTTTTTGGACCTTGAAAGAACAATACTCAATTTCATTTGGAATAACAGGAAAGCCAGGATTGCCAAAACAATTTTACTCAACAAAAGAA